>VZSF01002037.1:71437-269675 GCA_013398295.1 Chionis minor | reverse complement strand
GTTGTGGAGGCCCCATCCCTGGAAGTGTTTAAGGCCAGGCTGGATGGGGCTTTGAGCAACCTGCTCTAGTGAGAGGTGTCCCTGCCCATGGCAGGGGGGTTGGAACTTGATGATCTTTAAGGTCCCTTCCAACTCTAACCATTCTGTGATTCTATGATTCTGTGATTTATGGATGGCGACGGGTCTGTAAGCAAGTGGTAGGGAACTAGGTGGGTTGTAACCTCTACCATCGCTCATACAGCCTTTGTGGGTGCTGGGGTGTATGGAGGTTGTCTTGGCTTGGTCTTCATCATCTAGATCTCCGGTTCTTTGGGGTGAAGCAGAGGGAATTCTGTTATCGTAGGTCCCCCCAGGTGATGGAGCGTTGCCGTGCAAAGGCTGGTGACCGCTGCGGTGGGAAGATGTCCTGGCTCCGGGAGAGCTTGTCTGCTCTGGGAGGGGGGAGATGAAAGCTAGAATTACTAGCTAAAATTCTAGCAAAACTAGAATGGCAATGAACAAAAATACTGAAGCGTGAATGATGTTCCTTTGCAGTTGAAGATCAATGTGGAATAGTATATCTTATATTTACACCAGTGAGGGATTAAGATGTTTACCTGAGAAGAAAGAAAAGTAGATCAAAACTCTTAAGTAGCTTTTGCCAAAACCACAAGAAGCTCATTTTTTTATTGTTTTAATTTAGCTCTGATTAAGTTGTTCCCTTTAATTAAAATGGGAGGATCTCTCTTTAATTAACACTCTGTAGACCCATATTATCAGCACCAAAATGCAACCAGGGTCGATTGCTTGGAAAAGAAATGGCTGAAAAAAAGGTTTGAAAGTACCATTTG
Source organism: Chionis minor (assembly GCA_013398295.1). Taxonomy (NCBI): domain Eukaryota; kingdom Metazoa; phylum Chordata; class Aves; order Charadriiformes; family Chionidae; genus Chionis; species Chionis minor. The sequence continues at coordinate 268,845 of VZSF01002037.1, read as the reverse complement.
GCTAAAGACGCCGGTTTGCGTCCCTAACACCAAGTCCATTACACCCTTTATGACGCCTATTTTTTCATTATTTTTTTGTTGTTCCCTTCAGCGCGGTGGTTCTTTATTTTAGTCTGCAGCTCTAACTTCGTCAAGGTTGCCTAATCCATTCCTGATTAAATATATGATTGCAGGCGCTGGTTCTGTCTGCGCGCGTGCGCATGCTTGTTGGTGTATAATCTAGCTTTGGTGGCAGAGTGCCCAGAAATGGGTACAAACTAGGTTTTACACAGAAAACCTGCCTGACAGAAGAGGATTTCAACTGTAGCTGAAGAGTAAATTAAGAAGTGCTGGTACATCCTCAAATGTATGAGCACTCGTACATAACAAGCGCTGTCATAAGTGGCCCATTTATTCTGATTTTTCTGAGCAAAGAGGGAGAAACGCCCATGCTCTGTCCTTGCCCGTGGCATTAAGCCCTAAATCTGAACGCAGTCGGTGGTCGCGGATCCCCCGGCGCTGCCCGGACCTCCAGAGAGCGGGAGCTGCTCCCAACAAGCGGACCCTCTGCCTTCCCTCTGTTTTCCCCCATCGCAAGCCAGGTTAAGCCATGGTGGGCTTTTTTCCCCGCTGGGGCCGATGCGGACTCTGCGAGGCACTGGGATTCGGGATGGGTCGTTCCACTGGCGAACGCGTCGTATCAACAAGGTTGTTCGAAGCAGGAGTAATTGAAGGGCCTGTTTTGCCAGGAATGGATCTAAGCTCTATTCACAGAGCTGACTTTTATCTCTGAATTAGTCCCACATAAAATAATTGCATTTAAAAAGGACTCAGCAGGCTGCTGTTATCAAAACCTTTTGAAAGGTCTGCTCCTTTTGATATTGCCGTTTGGCTTTTTTTAAACAACATCAAAGAAAAAAAAAAAACCAAAAAGACCAGGAAAAAAAAAAAAGAAAAAGAAAAAAGGAATTTATAAGGGACATTGCAGTGCACACTAGCTTACCCGTGTCCCCTGCTGTTAAAATATGCCCGAGTGGGCTCAGGACACCATGTGGCACTCCGTGCTCCGCTTCAGAGCGGTTCCGGGAAGGATGCCGTTTGATGGTGTGCTGCATAGGGAGCCAGTTGTGTGGACTGCATCAGAAGAAGGAAGAATCAAGGTTCACCAAGAAAGAGATTTGTTTGTGGCTCTCTCTATCTCTTTTAATGAAGTTCTTACCTGGAGGATTGTCTGCTGAGAAGCATTTCTACCTCTGCTGAGCCAAGAAGACCGTGGGAGAAGACTCATCTGTAGGTAGCCAGCATGGCCTTGGTTTTCGTAGACTCATGGAATGGTTTGGGTGGGAAGGGACCTTAAAGCTCATCCAGTTCCACCCCCCTGCCCTGGGCAGGGACACCTCCCACAAGACCAGGTTGCTCCAAGCCCCACCCAACCTGGCCTTGAACCTCCAGGGATGGGGCAGCCACAGCTGCTCTGGGCACCCTGACCAGGGTCTCACCACCCTCACAGGCAACAATTTCTTCCAAATATCTCATCTAAATCTCCCCTCTTTCAGTGTAAAAGTGTCACCTGTCATCTTATGTCTCCACTCCGTGATCCCAAGTCCCTCCCCATCTTTCCTGGAGCCCCTTTCAGACACTGACAGGGGCTGGAAGGTCTCCCCGGAGCCTTCTCTTCTCCAGGCTGAACCCCCCAGACTCTCCCAGCCTGTCCTCCCAGCAGAGGGGCTCCAGCCTTTGGATCATCTTGGTGGCCTCCTCTTGCGCCACTCCATCAGGTCCATGTCCTTCTGCTGTTGGATGCCACAGAGCTGGATGTTGGGTGGTCCAGAGCTTTTGGGTTGACCAACTCTTGGTTGCCTGGTCTGATGGGGAGGTTGTGGGGTGACACAAACCCATGGCAGTGGGTTTGAGCTATGAAGAAGAATCAGGAAAGGGGAATTGGATCAGGAATGATCTCCCACAGCCCTAGGAGCAAAGTGTCCTTGAGCAAAGCTGAGAGCGACTCTGGAGGTGGAAGCGCACCGAAATTTGGGCATTTCTCTGTCCGTTTAAAAGTAAAACTATGGCTTTGCACACAAAACAACCGCATACAGGGTATGTGGGATGCGCAGTGGACAAGCACCCACGGAGATCACGTCTCTGCCTGGCTTTAGTTACTGCCCTGGGTATTCCCAAGGAGCCGGGAGCGCTGCAGGAGGAATTTCATCACAGCCCAGATCAAAAATTCACACAGATTTTAAGTGCTTTCTAAAAATACTAGCAGAATAGGAGATGAAAATTGGAAAGGTATCCTGGGTTAATAGGCACCATCCTCTCTCCTGCTGCACGGGGAGCTTGCTTACGGCAGGATCCACAGGGCTTTCTCCGGTGGGGAAGCATTTGCATCGCTGCTGCCCTGGTTTAGCAGCTGAAATGGGAAGAAAAAGGCGGTTGGATCAAACCAGATTTAAAATGTGTCTTTTTTTTTTTCTTCTTCTTCTTCTCATTGTCCTGATAAAAATTAACGTCTGAAAAATTCAATTAAAAGAAATTTTCTCCTCATCCCACACCAGCGTATCACGCTCCCGGCCTTTCTGGGAAGTGAGGGGCTGCAGAAATGACTCACGGAGGCGATGGGGAGACAAAAATGTCCTTTTTGTCTGACAGCCTGTGCTGGGGGTCGCTGAGGGGATGGGGCTGGTCCCCAACTCCATCTGGAAGCACCCCAAATCCTCTGGGAGCAGATTCGTGGCTTTTCCCACGGAGCTTTTCCCGTTCAGTTGTTTGTTTAGAAGAGGGGGTAACTCCCTGTCCCTCTACTCACCAGTGTGATGGGAAATTAAAAGTCCTGGACTTGGGATCAATGAGTTACTTTGCAGGATGTCTGGCACTGCCGGCACCACCCAAAATATCTTGGAGTCTAAAAATGATGAAATTTCCCTGAGCAGGAGGCAGAGGAACGAAAGCAGAAGCTTTGACACCACCTTTTTCCCTGTTCACCTTCTTTCTTCCTTTGTATTTTCTCCTGCAAATGGAGTAGGAAACACAAATTGTTTCCCGACTGCCCACGTTGGCTTCTTTTTGGGCAAATTCTGTGCTTGTTCCTCTTCTTTAGCTTTCCGTGGACGTCTTAAAGTCATTAAATCGAAGCAGGCGGTAATGCAGGAGCTGCCTGGGGTCAGAAGGGAGCGGAGGGCTCCTGTCAGACCTCGGTGACAAACAGAGCATCGTCTGCCTTCAAACAGCCCGTCCCCAGAAGCCTGGAACCAAAACCTCGGCTTGCACCTTATCGCACCGCTCGGAATTTCATCCGTCCCTGCTCCGTGTCACTCCTCTGCCTGCTCAGCTTGCTGCTGCAGCCGTTAAGAAAGGGTCACGAAAGTGGCTTTTCCCAAAGAGAAATCTGCTGAGAGTTTCCCGGCTGGCTGAGGAATTCAGCTTCAGAGCTGGGAGAAACGTGGCAGAAGAACATTTTCCAGCGTTTTGCTGGAGCACCGGGTAGCCGAGGAGGGCACGGCTAGGTTGAGGCGAGCGAAAACGTCCATCACCTGTGGTCCTCCAGCGAATTGTATATTCATTTTTATTAACTTTAATTATAGGAGCCCTATAAAATTTGCCCGTTTTGCGCTGCGTGAAAAATGCAGCATTTAATTGCTCTTGACGTTTTGCCGGTTTGTGGTTCCGTCTTAACGCGATCTTGTCCTCACAACGGAGACGGGGATACCGGTTGGCTTGTTTTTGAGACCGGAGGCTCTGATTGCACCAGGAAATTAGTATTTTTGCCACTTCTGTCATCGGCTTACAAATAGGGGTGTAAATGTACGTGTTTTAAGAGGGTTTTCTTGGATTTATGGCGCTTGGCTTGCTAAATAAGACAGGCTTCCCTTGCTCCAGGCTTTACCTACCCACCCAGGTCTGCGTTGGTTTTTTTTTCCGCTTTCATCCTTTCCTTCCTTTCTTTCCCCACTGATCTGTCAGTTTTTTCATCCTTGTTGTAGGTTTCGAGCCATCTGGACTCATAGCTGTCTTTAGGTTTTTTATTTTTTTTCCAAATGTCATCTCAGCTGCTGTTAAAAAAAAACAAAACAAGCCACCAAAAAGGCATACGACATCTGAATATTACCAATTATAATGGCTGGATAATCTCTGAGCTCAACGCGGCTGCCGTTCCCCGATGCCGGTGGCAGCCAGGCGCTTTGGACTGCATCCATTACCTGTGATGACAAGAGGGGAATGATATGCAACGCAAATTAACCTGACGGTGATTTGGAAAGACAGAACAATGCAGAGAGTGGGAGACCAACGGAGCACCCGCCACGCTTGGAAATGGAAAGGGGATCTGGAAGGAAAACAAAAATTCCGCTGTTGCCGCTGCTGCCTCCCGATCCCGGCAGAACAGTGGTGGTGGGGCCGGGGCGGCTGGTGGAGCAGGACGGAGCATCATCAAATTGTAGAATGGTTAGGTTGGAAGCGACCTTCAAGATCATCTAGTCCACCCCCCTGCCCTGGGCAGGGACACCTCCCACCAGACCAGGCTGCTCCAAGCCCCGTCCAACCTGGCCTTGAACCTCCAGGGATGGGGCAGCCGCAGCTGCTCTGGGCAACCCCAGCCAGAGGCTCGCCACTCTCACAGGCAGCAGTTTCTTCCCCAGATCTCATCTAAATCTCCCCTCTTCCAGTGTAAAAGTGTCACCTGTCATCTTACGGCTCCACTCCCTGATCCCAAGTCCCTCCCCAGCTTTCCTGGAGCCCCTTTCAGACACTGGCAGGGGCTGGAAGGTCTCCCCGGAGCCTTCTCTTCTCCCGGCTGAGCCCCCCCAGCTCTCCCAGCCTGTCCTCCCAGCAGAGGGGCTCCAGCCCTCCCAGCATCTCCGGGGCCTCCTCCGTGTCCTTCTGCTGTTGGGACCCCAGAGCTGGACCCAGGATTCCAGGGGGGGTCTCCCCCGAGCGGGGCAGAGGGGCAGAATCCCCCCCCGGCCCTGCTGCCCCCGCTGTGGGGATGCAGCCCAGGGGTGGGGGGTTCTGGGCTGCCAGCGCACGGTGCCGGCTCCTGGGGAGCTTCTCCCCCTCCAGCACCCCCAGTCCCTCTCCCGGGGGCTGCTCCAGCCGTTCTCCGCCCAGCCTGGATCGGTGCAAGGAACTGCCCAGACCCCTTGGGATGTGGATGTGGCGCTTCGGGATGGGTTTAGTGCTGGACTTGGCGGTGCTGGGTGAACGCTTGGACTTGGTGATCTTCAGGGTATTTTCCAACCTCAATGATTCTGTAATTCTAAAATAATAGAGGTACATGTCAAGCAGGCTGCTTTCTTCTAAGAATCCCCCAATTCAACCTATTTGTGTAAAAGGTGTTTAAATTTAAGTCGAGAATAGATTTGAGTGGTATGTGAGAAAGATAATGACAAAGGTGTTCATCCATGGCACAAAAAATACTTCCAACGTTGTTACGGCACTGAGATGTTCGACCCCCAGCTCAGTAAGCACAGAGGACAAAATGCAATCTTGAAAGGCGTGAAGATATAAAGAGAGATATCCAGAAATATTAATATTCTTTTATTTGGTTTTAAGATATGGAGATTAAGACTATAGAGAGCCAGAGAAACACAAATAAAAGAGGTGACAAAGCTGCTACTAAATCTCTCTCTTAGGCACAAATCAAAATCATCATGAAAACACGGATGTGAAGCTGCGGAGGTTTTTATTGAGTAGAAGGCTCTACCCAGATAAACACCAAAATCTAGACTTAATCTAATGAATTAGTTGTTAATCCTCCTGTGATGTAAATTTATTCCCTTCGCATGCTTTGAGTCTTTGCAGCTGAAGTGTACCGGATGTGACATTTTTAGTCAGGTCAAATTTTCATCTTAGATTTCGGAGGAGGAAAAAAAAAAATTGTTGCTCAACAGTACTGTCGAGACCAGGAGAATATGTACACGCAGATTAGGTCTGTGTAAATAAGTATGTCATATTAGCAACGTGATGGGAAACGAGGGAAAAAATAATGGAATGGTTATTGAAACAGCACTGGTTTCCGTGTCATAAATTTCCTGCTCCCGTGGGTTACTGTAGCGTTTCAGTCTGAGCTGCGTGGCGGCACAGATAGCCAGGGAAGACAGGGAAAAAAAAAAAGGGGGGAAGAGAAAAAAAAAGGAAAAAAGGCCAAGCTGACACTCATCTCATGAGCAATGTTGTAGAGAATACCAAATGCACAGCATGGCACACCTTGATCAGGATGCGGAATGAGCCTGGCTGGGGCTTGTCCATGCGCGGGAGCCGAGTTACCCCACCCTGAGAAACAGCCTCATAAGACTTTTGTGGCTCTGATCCCAAGAAATGCCTTTTTTCCCTTAAGTGTTGTATTTCTGGTAACACCCAGTAAGCTTGTGGCATGTCCGACACCGGCTTGGAGGGAGCTGCTGGGAGGGGAGAGGCCGTGGCCGTTCTCCGCTCGCTGCATCCCGCTTGGCCACGCCATTCCTGGGACCCTCTTCTTTCCGTGGCGGCTCTTCTGGCCACTTTGCATTACTTTCACTTTCACCAATTCCAGTTTAGGTCGCAAGTTAATTTTCTATCTGTAGTTGGGGATCAAATATTGAAATTTCTCAAGAGTCAAGCAAAAATCCTCAGGACTTGAGGCTTTGATATATAAATACACGCTACTGGTAGCGTGCAAATTTAGGGCTAGTAAAAGAAGGGATTTAGATAAGACCATCTTTCATTTTTCTAAATTCTCTCTGAAGAACGGCAATCAATTAAACCTGCCTGAATGAGGGGATTTGGGAGCGGCTTTTTTAAGAGGCCGTGATTGACTGTTTATGCAAGAAAATTCCAATAGTTGGCAGCGTTGCGGACTGCGGTGTTTTGATCCATAGCCCCGGCGTATTGCGGAGAGCTACGCTGTGCGCTTCCCCTCATTGCCCTGCCCGTGAACTTATTTATTAAGAGATTTGATTCACTCACCTCATTAACCTGGCTTTGGCCCTCGGTGGCGCCGATGCCGATGCTGGTGGCTCCAGCTGCCTCCAGGAGCAGTTTGGGATCCCTTGTAGCGCATTTGGTTTGAAGTTTGTGCCATAATTCCCTTAAGAAATGCCTGTGTGGTGTATTTGTATACATAAGTAGTTTATGGATTGATTTTTTTTTTTTTAGGTTTTTTTTTATGATCAATAAAACAGAGTACATGAAGGACTCTGAGTATTATAAATATCCTCCCAGCAGTTTATGGAGTGTCAGTTTCCTCCATTCCCCAACTGCTTCCCTGAATGATTTTATAAGGGCTCCAATCGGAGGCATTAAGGATCCGCTCCCTGCCGGGTACAAGGGCGTTTTTAAAAAGTTGGGTGCTTCAGAGCAGAAGAAGAAAATGTGGAATTGTCCCACCGGCTGGGGTGGGCTCGTCGGGGTCCTTCCACTCTCTGCTCTGCCGGAATGTGGAATGTGTTTTGGGTTTCCATTGACTGCCGGGACCTTCGGCCTCATTGCAGCAGTTCTTTGGTGACAAGGAAACCAAACGGTGGTGTAAAGATCCATTTTACTTTCTAATCACTTTTATGGTCGTTTCTGTATGGAACATTCACAAGTTTTTAGTTTTAGAACCACCATACACGCCAAAATTGCACAATTTCCTCTCGTTCTGGTTCGCTTTGTTCTGTGCTTTCTGCTATTGTTTATTGGTGCTTTCATCAAAACGAGCGCTTCTTATTGAACTCGTTTCAAGGCTTTTCTTTTCTTTGGTCAAGGCGCATTGATTTTCTTACATTAAAAATTAAGGAATGAATCTCATTTTGATCTTGGTTGGGTCTGGTTTCCAGCTCTGAACTTGGCAGTGGAGTACGACGGCGCGCTTGACGTGCGCTTTGGACGTTTCCTTTAGGTTAAATCTATAATATGAGTAAAAGAACTTGGTGGCTAATCTGTGTCACTGGCAAAATTTGGTCATCTTTTAATCCACAGGTATCTACCTCCTCGGCAGCTCTGCAGGCAGGGAGAGCCAGAACATCTCTGAACCTGTGTCTACAACCGTGTCTGCTTGTCCTTTGCTTTTCTATGGCGCTCAAATCGCTATAATTTTCAGTTCCAGCAATTACTGTAGTTAGAAGAGCATCACATCTGAAAAACCAGAGCTGTTCGAGGCTAACCCAAATTTCAGAAGGGCTGGGAGGTCTCTTTGGTTTCTAAGGATTATACCTGGCGATGAAGTGGGGACATCTTCATCAAATGCATCTGCTCCTGTTGTCTGCTTCAGACCTCTGGGCTACGGCTGATCCGCTGGTGTGATTCCTCTGGGATTCTTCCTTTTCCCAGGACAGGGACAGTTACAGGACAGCGGAGGTACTGTCTTAGCACAACAGGCCTGGATCATCCTGACGGCATTTCTACGGGAGTCGTTCTAGGAGCCGCGGGAGTAACTGGTGCCGACGCTACAGCCCTGCTGTGAGTAAAAGGGACAAAACTCGCTCTGTGTGTCACCTCCTGCAAGGGGTTTACTATAAAAATGACGAGCTGGTAGTTAGTACAAGCATTTTATTACTCATTTCGATTACTCACGTCTTCTGGTTGATCACTGGTTTTGTTTGGCCGGCTTATACGGCTTAGCGAGAGGAAAACCTGCGCCGCGTCCAGCCAGGCAAGGAAGGAGCTCAGCTCTGCCGTTTCTCTCCAGGCTCTTTCACCCTTTTCTTCTGTTTTTCACAGCAGAATTTGGCCTGGAGGTTTTTATTTTGTATGCATCGCCAGTGCCAAAGTGCATTTTGATGGCTTTTCCCTAAAAAACCCGATGGTCTCGACAAGGGAGTTGGCTCTCGCTCCCCAGGTCTTTTGTTTCAGGTGGCATCTGGCACTGGAAGGGAGGTGACAAGTGCCATTGCTGCGGCCGTTGGAAACAGGTTCTGCGTGTTGCCCTCTCTCTTTACCTCGTGGCTGTATGCGGTGTAATAGATTTATTTTTTGTCATTTTTGGATGTCTCTGAGGCAGAGAACTCTGCCCCTGGGCTGGGCTGAAATGGGGTCCAGCCATGGGCAGGGCAGGGGGAGGACCAGGGCAGCCTGGGCAGGGACATTAGGGCCAGCAAGTGTCCTCGGGGCCAGGACCCCTTGCTTGCTTGCTTTTTCTTTGATCACTTGCTTGCTTTGGAGGAAAGTTCAAGAATTATATTCACTTAAGGAGTAGGTGAAAATCCGTATGGGTGTCACTGTACCAATGTAGCTATGTAGGCTGATGTGTAAGGAAAAGATGCAGGTCGTATTCTAGGTAAAAACCTGCTGTGAGGAGATGTTTTCTCTTGAAAAAGAAGAATAATTCCTCCCGTTTGCAAAGAAAGGAGAGAGTAAGTCCTCCGGCAGGAGGATCCCGTCTGCCCCGCTTCTCCCATCCCCCAGGCTGGCACATCCTTGTGCTGGTTTAATCCCTGACCTACATCCAGCATCCCGGCTCCCGCTTCTCCTCATTTCTCTCGTCGTGAATATTCTTTTCAAGAGAAGTTGGCTGAAGGATTTCCTTAACGTGTTATGAGCCAAACAGAGTAATCTTTCACACTGCTGATCTGGAACCAGGAGAAAAAACCCTCTACAAATCTCCCCGCTGCTCATTCCTGTCACGTCCCTGCAGCTCAATTGTCTCTCCTTGTGTCTTGGCACACATCTTCACTTCTTCCTTGGCCTTGCATTTTGAATTCTACCTTCCTTATCTCTTTTTTTTATCCACACTCACTTATCTTTTGTCCTCTATCCACAAACCATCATCCTTCCACAAGCCTTACTACAACCCAGTGTGCCTCCCTGCATAGTTATTAGCCATCTAATTTTTCTGCTCGGTAACACCCAGAACTTTATTTAGTGGAGTTGTTCTGCGAGGCTCGTCTAGGCAGGAATTACTTTAATTAAATAGCTGTCTGCTGGTTGTTGTTTTGGGTTCAGGTTCCTTTTGTATTTAGTAAAATTTGCAAGGGAAATAAATCTTAACCAGGCTAAAGATAAGCTCCGCTTCCTTACTTTTAGTTATTTGGCTGGTTTTTAAGATTAAAAGAGCTTTAAACATACCCCAGATAATAAAGCAAATAGAAGTGTCAGTTGGAAATCATATTTGACTGAACAACTCCTTGGAAGGTACGTTGTAGACTGGGATTGTCTGCTTGCTGAGAAGGAGATGGAGAAGCAGACCATCTTCACACAGGTATTAGTAAATTCACCTTTTTTCTTTTAACCAGCACACCGACTGTATGACAGTAGATGGTACTGCAGTCAAATAGATATCCCAGATTGCTGGAGTGTGCAGGATCGTATCCCTGGAGCTGTACATGAAGAGGTCTCGATGGTTGCGTCTTGCTCCCATGAGCACAACAGTTGGAGGCCTTACTGGGCCTCCTTACCACCTTCTCCTTCTCCTCGCTTCCCTTACACATGTGCGGGAGAAGAGCTCAAGGGATAGGTTGGATAGATGTTCGTTCTTGTAAATGACTGCTTCTTCAGTGTCCTTGCTGATGGAGAAGGATGAAGGACCAAGCAGTTGTCGGAATGGACAACCTTCAGCCTTCTGGTTCACTCCGTGTGCAATGTTCCCTTGGGGTCCAAATGAAATCCTCCATGATAAAAAGCAGTTAAAAGGCAGTGAAACTGCTGGAGGAAGATCATTGCCTCTTTACCCAATATCTCGGTAGACCGCTTGCTTTGGATGCTTCAGACCAAGGTTCAAATTCCTTCTCCTGCTGGACAGGGTGTGAAGACACATCTCTCTCCTGTTCCAACAATGCCCTAATTGCTATCCTGAGGAGCAGGCTGTGGCTGAGATCCCACCATCCCCTTTGATGATGTTCCAGCTATATAAACGATTAAATAACAAGAAAAAGAAGGGTCTAACCTGGCAGGTTATCTATATGTCTAAAAATACTTCTGGTTTCCTGTTACATATCTCACTCGCTCAATTTTCAGTGGTTCCAGCATTAGCCCTCCACTTTTTGACCTCTCAAAGGGTACTTTCTTTGCTGGTCCATGTCGAAATTTTTCCATCTTATTAGTTCTTTCCCCGAGGTGCTTATTTAACTCGACAGCTCTGGACACCCTTGCCAAAAGTATTTTCTCCGTTGTTTGCTGGTGATGTACATCCCAGCCAGCATTTGGCACTTAAATTCAAGCCCTGCGTACATTGAAGTTCACAAGATCTTTAAGGGCATTTAGAATTGACAGACAGAAATGAGTCCGTCTCTATCATGTTTTCTGTAGTGTTTTCTCGAAAAGAAAGATCTTTCTTCTGAAGATATTTCCAGTACGGCTGCAACCAGAGGAGATAAAGTTATCAAGGTGTTGTTGGAAGCTACTAAAGAAGATGGATTTGGCAGGGTCCTGGGAGTCCGTGTTGCCTAAGATGCTGAAAATTTTCTTTTTCTCTTTTTTTTCCCCTCTGCTTTTCCTGGTCAGACTTGTGCATTTGTGTCAGAAAAAACACTCTTTTTGGGTCATCAGAGGCTTTGACTTTGGCATTTTTCTTTCTTTTTTTTCCTTTTCTTCATTTGCTTTGCTGAGGCATTTTTATACCCTATTAAGTTCATCAGAAAGAGCTGAAATTGCCAAATATATTTTGGGTTTTTTCATCTCCTGTGCTCTTCAATGGTGCCCTCCTCTTCTGAGAGCTTTGTGGGACTTCTGGTAACCACAGAATAATGGAGATGCTCCCAAGCTGGTTTCAGCCCGATAAGCAAAGACACCCACAGCCACAGAGATCCAGAGCTTGGCAGAGGCTGTCCAGAAAGTAGGATTAGCCATCCTTGGGCACAGTGCTGTCAGGCTTGGATGATGGCTTGTAGCAGGAATAGTGTGGCCAGCAGGACTGGGGCAGTGATGGTCCCCCTGTGCTCAGCACTGGTGAGGCCCCACCTCACATACTGGGTTCAGTTTTGGGCCCCTCACTCCAAGACAGACATTGAGGGTCTGGAGCATGTCCGGAGAAGGGCAACAGAGCTGGTGAGGGGTCTGGAGCACCAGTCTCCTGAGGAGCGGCTGAGGGACCTGGGGTTTTTCATCCTGGAGAAGAGGAGGCTGAGGGGAGACCTTCTCACTCCCTACAACTGCCTGAGAGGAGGGTGTAGCCAGGGGGTCGGTCTCTTCTCCCAAGGAACAGGTGACAGGAGAAGAGGAAATGGCCTCAAGTTGCGCCAGGGGAGGTTTAGATTGGATATTAGGACAAATTTCTTCATGGAAAGGGCTGTCAAGCACTGGCAGAGGCTGCCCAGGGCAGTGGTGGAGTTGCCATCCCTGGAGGTATTTCCCAGCCAGGCAGACATGGTGCTGAGGGACATGGGTTAGTGGTGGTGTTGGCAGTGTTGGGTTGATGGTTGGACTAGATGATCTTAAAAGTTCCTTCCAACCGAGGTGATTATCTGATTCTGGGGAAACACTGGGCTGGACTGGCTGAAGTCCAGACCTTCAGCAAGATCTTCACGTTCTGCTTTTGGACTTTTCCTCTGGGGTTAGCAGAAGCTCTTTGTTTTTCTCCCTTACCTGTTCTCTCTCACTCAGGATTAGGAAGGACAAGAGACTCTCGTGGCTGTTACCTTTGCGTACAAATTCATCCAGGATCCTGCTGACGAAGTAGCTGAGTATGAGGTCTCCCTGCTGGAAGAGACTATATTCTCTGGGAAAAAAAAGGAGGATTTTTATCAGAATCGTGTGTTAGAATAAGCACAAAAATTATGTAGATATAGGCAAAGGCTTTTGCTGTCAGTGCTCCGGTAGCTTTTAAAAGCTGATTTCACCTGATTAGAGCCGTAAACGGGGGGTGAAAACCCTGAAGGCTGCAAGGATCCGTGCAAACCCATAAACTTGTGTCAGCCTGGCTGCGTTTTGTAGCGTTTTGTAGTAGTTTTGGCTGTTTCTCGTCCCACAGATCACGACTTCCTTGTCTTTCCAGCCAAAGCACCGCTGCCGGGACCGTTGCACGGACTCAGGCGGGAGTTCCATTCTCATCCCGGTGTTTTGCCCTTTCGGTCTGTGCTTTCCTTTCTCACCCTCAGCCCTTTTGCTCGAGGGATGCCAGGAGCGGAGGCGCAGCGCCAGCTGGGGAAGCACTGCTTGCTTTGCTCCAAATTCCTTCTTTTCCTTGCCTTGTATCCGACGCCACTTCAAAGCGGAGGAGTGGCACGGCCTCCCAGTATGGCACAGGGTGGCTCTCCCAGGCAGAATAGTGGGATTTAGTCTGAGGTGACGAAAGCATGGAAAGAGCCAGTTTAGAAAACAGAGGAAAAGCGAAAGAGGCTGGATGAAACCTTTGTGCGGCGTAAAAGGCTTGGTGGATTAGTTTCTCCTCGGGGTCTTTGTATTCCGAAGAGCAAAGGATTGGCACGTGGGGATTTATTTATTATTTTTTTTTCTTTTTTAAAATAATCGCTCTGATCTTGTCTGCTGTTGTTATTGCATGGGCAAAGAAAAGTCACTGAATTCCCAATTCTACGGAAAGGTGGTACCCGTAGTACCATCTCAAGCATCCTTTCAGGAAATATTTTAGGAAATATTTCAGGGTCTGGGGTGCAGAACTCCCCGGCAGGACCCCTGGGGTAGCTGAGGGAACCTTTTGTAGCTTCTTGAAAACCGGAAGAAAGGAGAGGTGGAGGTAAAGACTCCTTCCTAACCCCCTTTGCTCCTGTATCCCCCCGCCCCACTTGAGGAGAAGTTTTCTCCTGCTTCTTTTGTCCCTCCCACCCTCAATGAGGTGATGGCCACGCTCGGACCTCAGCGGAGTCAGGATTTTGGACCTCCTGACCAAAATCAGGAGACGGAGTTTCCAAAGCCGCTGAGTAGATCTCACGCATCCAAAAAGCTTCATTTTTCACTTGCATGTTTCTCCAAGAGAGAAATTGCATCTTTAGCTTCCTCTTAAATATATTTTAAGAATCCACTTCCTCTTAAATATATTTTTTTTTGTCCTGATAAATACATGACTGAGGAGCTGCTGCCTCTTTTCTGTCCTCGGTGGTGCTTGAATCGCTACGTGAAACTGCTGGCACTGATTTCTCCTGTGAGTGCTGCTTTGAGGAAAATTGCTAATTGTTATCCTTCTGTACAGACTCTTTCTAGGAGACGTATCCACTTTAATCAGTTCCGTTGCATCTTTGATGATGAGGGCAATCACTGCAAGATTCATCCCCAAAGTGCTGTGAGCGTCCTTCTCTCCAGTGAACTGGTCCGGCCTCACTTGGCCACACTGGGGGTCATCGAGATGCTTTTCAGCTGTGTCCTGGTTGTATCTTAGACCGCCGCGTCCATAGAGCTGTGCACAAGCTTTCCGGTTGTTTCCGATTTATTTTTTGGGGAAGAACATCGTCTAATTAGAACGGGGCTAGCACACAGACAGCGATTCCTTCTGAGTTACAAATCTCAATTCACTCTGATGCCAAAGCTTCTTCCCTCCCTGATACTTACCGCCGGTGAGTCTCCGACCCTCGTCTGCTCCACAGCCTTTCTGATCTTTCCCAAGACCGTTTGGTTTCTTGAATGACTTTTTTTTGGCTCTCTTTTTCTCAGCCTTCCAGGTCTGAATCGGGGCTCTCCAAACATATCCGGCTGTGCCAGCTACCTGCAGTCAGGATAGTCTGGATCGGTTACTGCGGCGGAAATTGTTGCACAATGGATTTTAGGCTCAGAAAGGTCCAAATACGTTCAAAGCGTAGCAAGTAACAGCTTGGGCTGGTTGGGGTGGCCGAAAAGACTGTATTCACAGCTAGTATGGCTTGAGGGGAATTGCTGAGCACGTGCTTTTGCTTCCTTGGTGTTCCTGTTTGCTGGATCCTTGCGTTCATGGTTACTCGCTTACAGCAAGGGCATTAACAGCGTGACAGTGACAGCTCCAGTCCAGAGCAGAACTGGCACATGAGAGGGAAAGGACTTCCGCCGGGATGGCCAGACCCCGCTCGGATGGTTTGTGTTGATGCAGAGGTCACCTTGCGAGTCCGGAGCCTGGGCTGGCTTTGAAGCAGCTCGTCCTGGGAATGCTAAATCCCAGAAAGGAGCAGGCCGAGCTTGTCCCGCTGCTGTGTCACTGCTGCCGGGGCTGCGGGGACCTCGCCACCGGCCAAATTGGGCAAATCTACTCCTGTGGCTGCTGTGCCGCTAGCCAGTGTCACGAGTTGTCTGGGAGAGGTCTCGTTTAGAACAGCAGCATTCCAAAAGCTGTGGCTGCTCCTGACTTTCCTACCCAGCCGGAGCAGCGTCGTTAAAGCTGGTGGGAATGGGCTTGTCTGAGGGAGAGGAGCCAGGTTTAGGTCCTACCTTGCTGCCACCTTGTGTGAATGGCGCAGCCGGGGAAGGGCTGGGTTCTGCAGGAGAGCTCTGGAATACAGGGGTTCCTCTCCTGATTTAATCATTGTGGCGTGTAGCCGTTGTTGTAGCACTTCGTGCTATCCTCGACCGGCTTTTTTTTTTGGGTGATATTTACGGTCCGTTGAATTGCAGCCACTGAAAGGATTTTCTGGAGTGCCTGTGACATCAGGACCCTATTTAAATGCGTGGAGAGCATTTTCATATGCAATGTGAGCATACAAAGGAGACAGAAAAACCTTGGGCTCTCCTAACCAGCCAGGTTTTGCTCTCCGTCGGGTGCATTTTGCTGGAGAGAAGCATATATCTGAATAGCTCAAATAACTTGATGAATCTTTGCCTTGGCAAAACATCTGCAGGTGACAGAGACTTCAGTTTCCAGACTCTCGTGGGGTGGTCCTTTTAAGCGTTGCAGGAGAAAATATACCCCAAAACCTAAGTGCGTTTCAGCAGAGCATCAGAAATGTCAGATCTGCCTTTGTTGGTTTCCCCTGTTCCCTATTTATCTGCAGTTCACTTTTGCTGCCCTGTTTACCACTTTTATCTTTCTCTCTCTGACAGGATGCTTTTTCCCCTGCTGTCCAGGCTCTGAAAACATCACGTATCCCGGTAGCTGATCCTTGGACTTCGCTTGAAATTTCCATTGACCGCTGCTTATCTTTCAGTCTTGCTCTTAATATTTCTTTAGTGATGCATTCACTCCCCTGATCCTGCCTGGAGATGCCCATGGAATGGCACTGAATCCTATAGATTCTGTTTTATATATATATGAGCACATTTTCTGTTGAGCCCCAGACTCTGGGTACTCGGTGTACCTTCTTAGTCCAACGTGTTTTCCTTTCAAATTGAAATCCTAACAAAATAAACCCCCAAAAGGTGGGTTTTTTTAAAAACTTCCATCTGTTTTGTGTTATCTAAGTGCCCTATAGCGGCATTTAGAAAATGGGTTTTTCTTATTCTTGGGACTTCCTGGGTTTGGCCCAGGCAAAAGCACCAGGCTGCAGAGGTTGTGGTGACACTGGAATAAACTGGGCCTTTGGTGGAGCACATGCAATAGAAATAGGAGCTTGAGCGGTTCCTCAATTCTCCATGAAGTCTTCTCATGCCCTTTTTTGTTCTTATCTTGTTTTATTCTCCGCTTATTAAAGGGAAAGAAGAAAAAACCACCAAATAAAATGCCTCAATCTTCAAGTCCCAGACCACAGCACATCCCAAACAGGTTATTTGAAAGCCTGTGAGGTTTCAGATCCTTCGGTTCTTCCCAACTCTTCGCTTCATCCAACGTCTTACCAGTTTTGATAAGATGGAGGTTATTGATTTAAGCACTCTGAGAGATGGTGCAAGCAGAACCGCAGATCATACGTATCTGTATGGATGTGAATTTATCCTGACTCCTAGTTATTATTAACAGCGGCCGGCCAGCATTGACCTTTTTCCTCCAAACTTCTCCAGGCTTTGCAAAGATGCCGTGTTACCCGTTCCCTCCCACCCCCGGCCAGCTTTGCCTCTGCAACTCCTAGCAGTTTTCCTGCTGTTTGGTAGACAGATCCAGCTCATCCCGCCCGCTCCTCTCCTGGCTGAGCTCAGAAGACGGACTCTCTGACTTTTTTCCACCCCATGCTGTTGTCATCTCAGTGTAAAGCAGCAACGCTGATGCTTTTTAAGTCTTTTCTGTAATCTGCTCACCTGCTTACCCTCCCCACTTAGAAAATTGCTGCTCCAAAAGTTGTCTCCGCCAGCCAACTGATTGCTTTTTTATATTGGATCCTTCGGAAGCTCCCTCTCCCAGCTGCCTCTATCCATGCCTGCCAGCGTCTAAATAGGAAAAAAACCCCCCTGCTTCCCGAGGCTGTGCTCTGTAAAGGGCATCCGTTGCGCTCCCAGCGGTGGGAAGACTTGGTTTGTTTCCCTGCTGGTTTTTAACAGGTGGCAAAGAAGATAAAAGGGTGAAACCAGGGAATGTCTGTTCTCTCCGCTTCCCTTGCTCCTGTTGCGTGGCGTTGCGGGAGAGGCCGGGGCAGCTTTGCGGCGAGGCGGCGCCCAGGTGCCTGCAAAGCTCTTCCTTGTGATTCCGCAGACGAGCGAGTTCTTCCGCCGCCGGCACCTGCAGCGGCACCGAGAATTCTCCGTTCAGCACCGGAATGATGGCGGCAATCCGCTTTGCCGGCTGCCTCCTCTCAGGCGATGCTTGTTTTCTGGCTGTTGCTGAGATTGAGACTTGCCATTCCCTGTGATCCAGATTATTTGGGTTACGTGGGTTGACACGTTATCTAAAATGAGTGTGTTACGGTTTGTGAAAACCCACAGAATTTATTGTGACTTAGACAATTATCCTCTCACCTGATGACCCCTCCCCGCCCAGGAAGGGGAATCGGGAAGAAAACAAGAAAACCCAGGGGGTGAAAGATAAACAGATTTAATAGGATAGAACTGGATAATTAACAGGACTAACACAAAGGAACCCGTAGTGATCCTGATCCCCAGATATACTGTACAAGGATTATACTCGGCCAACTCTATCCGTAGGAAGCCGGGCGCTCCCAGCAGTGGACAGGAAATGTCGGACACTGCGAGTGCTACAGCTTCAGGAAGAAGGGAAGGGCTCAGGGGTCTGGCACCGGGGCAAGAAGTCCTCTGGATCGCCGCCATCAAGGGAGAACCATCATGGGGGAGAGCACGAGCAAAGGGGAAAAAACCCCTACCTTGTGGCAGACTTTCTAATTTCTATGGAATGTGATGTTCATGGCATGAAATAACCCTGTTGGCCAGCTTGGGTCAAGTTCCCGAGTCTCGCTCCTCCTCATCCCTGCACCTGGCCAGCTCGAAAACACGGAGACCTTGAAACCCCCCCACCATGGGTGGCTGTAAAGTAAGTATCTTCACTAATTCAGACACCAGAGTCTGACACAAATACAGCTTTCCCAAGCATTAGGAAAGGAATTAGTCCTGTGTCGCTCACACCAGGACCGAGTGTTACCGACTCCGTGCGAGATGGAGGAGCTACTCCCATTTCCCCACCTCCCGTTACCGTCCTGGCCCCAGCCCACCCTTTCTCTTGCGGCTTTCGCTTCGCTGTTCCCATCGACACCTGAGGAGCTCTGTCAAAAGGAGTTAGAGGGATAATAAAAAGCAAAAAAAACCTCGCTTTTTTCTTTGCCGAGCTAAACCCAGCCTTTGTTGGGGCAGGAAGCTGAACCGTTCCTGAGAATCAAACAGGTTTGTAGAATAATAAAGAAGCCAGATAGAGAGGGGGTTCTGGGCGTCTAATCTACTCCTCCCTACCTGTCAGTGCAGCTTTTTGTCCCTGTTGTGTGGGTTTTTTTCAGGTGCCTTTGTGGGGCGATACCCAATTCGGCTTCAGCTGTCCCAGGGAATAATGTTCTTCCTTCTCGCCTCGTTCCGTCCCCCAGCGAGACTCAACTTCCCTTCAGTGAAACGCGACCGATTATGTCTGACAAGAAATCAGTTCTTTGAGGTCGAAGGTGTAGCGCACGGCGTAGATAATTAAAGCGCATTGCTTTTGCCATCAGGATTACCTTGTTAAAGGAAACTAATCCAAGGCTTTTCAATTCCTTGTGCTTCCTGCTTTTTTTTTTTTTTTTTTTTTCCCCTTTGCCTCCCATTCCATTGTGCTGGCAGTGCAGTCAAATGAGATGCAATCACACCTTTGCTTCATGCAAAATGAACGCGGCCGTCCTGCGATGCCCATCCTCCATTTCAGCTCCTGCCTTTTCAGCAGCAGAATCCGAGAGAATTCCGCCTGCGGACCGAGCTGAAGTGGGTGTTGCTTTGGGTGGCAGCGAGGGCTGTTAAAGAGATCCTTCTAATCAAGTCGGAAGCACGGCTTTATTAATTTTGTGCCTCATTGCCCCCCCCGCTTTGCTTACCAGATCTCTTTGCGTGGGGCCAACTTGCAATATTCAGTAATCCGCCGCCATCGAGACTATGTCAACCTCTCAAAACAACCGTTTTTAATCAAAAACCACAGAAATGAGCCCATTTCCAAAAGCATAACCCTTGCTCAAACAGCTTTGTGTGAAGGGAAGGCTGAGAGATCATGTCATATCATTCATGAATATGATGTGTGGCCTTGGGTGGAGGATCTGAAAGCAAAGGTGATGGAGGAGCTGGTCACCAACACGACTTGTGTTCCTGACTCCTGATTTAGGGATAAAGCTTTTGGCATCCCGCTCACGGTCACTATTTTTCTGCTGTCCTGCCTCCTGTCCTTAAATCCTGAAGAAGGAGAAGCCTGAAATACCGGATGTGATGAACTTGTGGTGAATTAGTCCCTATATTTAGGTGTTGTACCCGGGGGATGCGCGGACAATCTCTTGGAGGTGGGAGAAGCCAAAGCCAGGGGGGAGATTCGCAGGCGGGTGATGGGTTGCGGGGAGCAGCCCCTGGAGCAGGGCTGTTGGTCCCGACATTTAACGGCATAATCCGCCTCTGCAGAGAAAGGGAATTGTTCTGGTGGTTTTGTGGGTGTTTGATTTTTCCTTAAAAAACCGGGGCGGTTCCTGACCTGCGCCGCGGAGCGACGTACTTTCGATTTTGTTGCGATGTTCCCACCGTTTGGGAGCTTTAAGCGCTGTCGCTTTACGGACAATTTGGGCCCTTTCGAGGTCGGCAAGTCCTGACAGATTTATGGCCGTCATAATACGGAATGAATTTGCTGATACCTGTGTTTATAGCAGCACTGTAGCTCAGAGAGTATATTTGGGTTGCACGAAACGGTGGTAATACACCAAGCAGATCCCTGCGTGATACTGTCATAAGGAGACCGCGGAAGCACGGCAAGATTTATGATGGGATTTGTGTTGAAAATCCCAAAGCTGAACTAGCCACACACATAACGTTTGGACAGAACGTTTTTGTACCGATGGATGAGCTCAGCCAGTGCTGTGACAGCTGGGGAGGGGACACATGGTTGTCCTCGGTGCTTCGGTGTCCTGCGGTGCTGGTGGAGGATGCTCTGGGCACCGTTGGCTTCGGTTTAGGAATTCAGTTTTCCTCACAGCTCCGAAAAGAGTTTGTGGGAATTACTCTAAAAGAAGTGGGTCCTTCATTCAGGCTCTGCGTGAAGCCCAGAAAACCCCTTCAAAGGGGTTTAAAATAGATGTTTCTTGATAGGAACCTCTTGGTGGTTCCTATCCAAGCACCAAGAGGTACTTGTAGGAAGAAATTACTGCCTGATCCGCTGTTCATTTATAAACGATGGGTTTGGAGTTTATTAGCCATGTTTAGCTTTGCTTTGCTCGTTAGTTTAGGAAAACAGCCTGACTCCACTGATTTATTTCTTGGACCTTTCCCAGCAAATCGTGGGGCGGCAGTGCCTTTTCCCAGGAGTTTTGAAGCGAGGGCTGCGACCACAGGAGGAGGATTTGTCCAAAGGCGTTTCTTTGAAAGATCAGAGCTTCCTAACGGACCCGCTGCAGCATTGGGAAGGTCCGTGTTGGAGCCCTGTGGAAATACCATGGACCCATTTGGGATGAGGATGTTGATCGACCAGTATGGAAGCTCGTTGCTGCATGGGCTTTTCCCAAATGGTGTCCTTCCTTCTTGGCTGAATGAACTCCTGTTCTTTACTCCTTTTTTTCTTCTTTTATGTTAAAAACAGTGAAATCATCACTGTTTTAAAACTGCTGGTGCCTCACTAATAGTTGGAGACTTCCTCAACCAGCTATCCCTGCTTCCATCTTATTTTTCCTTAACAGATACGACTGATGTCTTCTGCTAGCAACGTCTTTTTTGCATCTGCTCTTCACTGACATAAAGTTAAGTTCCTTTTTAAAGGGGTATTTTTGTCTTGGTTTTGTTCTTCTTCTCCTTCCTTTACTTGTAAAACATAAAAAGGAGCCTGCCTGAGTTTTCAACCTTGGAGGCGAGTTCATGTTTAGTAAGGAACAAAAGTTCAGGATGTGTCAAAGAAAAAAAAAAACAACCTGGAATTTATTTTTTTGACACGAGGAGATTAGGAGGTGGTTCATAAATCCCAGCCCGCCCTCTCTTTCCTCTCCTTCTAACGAGTTCAGCGGGCGGTAACGATGCGGAGACCTTCATCAGGATGCCGCCGGTGAAGGAGGGCTTCCAAATTCTGCCTGTGGATGAGATGGGCACCGTAACCCATGGACATCCATCAGGGTGAAGCAGTTTGTGCCGGGTAAAGGCCAGTTGGGCAGAGTTGGTCAAAGGTGTGTTATTAGAGCTCAGCGCTGCCGCGTCCTTTGCTTGGGGTGAGGGGGAGAGGGAACAGCACGAGACATTTACTCCTGCCGTTGCCCTTTCCGAAAGCTGAGCCGTAATGCGGAGATGGACCCATCAGACGCACTGCTAATAGCCTGTGCTATAAAAAAGCCCTTACCCAGATTTTAGCCTATTATTGCTTTCAGCATTCATTAAATGGCAAATGCTACAACTAAGTAGTGTTATATTAAAATCAAAGTTCACGGTCTGTTTGCTATTAACGATACATAAGCCAGTGTTTAGAAAAACCCTCTGGGCACAGCGCGGGCTTCCCCGTATCCCTGTAATATGGCACGGTGTAATCCACCCCAGGAGACCTTCCTTTTCCCCTGGAGGAGCGCAAGAATTCAATGGCTTCAGTCCCCCATTCGCCGGGCGAAACCCTCATCTGTCAAAACAGAAAATCCCAAATTTCCTTAACGCAGCTCAGTGGCGTTATTCCAGATTTCCGCTGCCGTCTGAACCGGCTCTACGCGCTCGGGCGAATGTTCTGCCTCTGTTGTGGGGGCTGTGGGATTTCTGGTGGTTTCCAGTTTCGAATGGGTCTTTCTGGAATACATGAAACAGCTTCTAACGTTGCTTTAATGAGGGTATTTATTAATTCTCTCGACGAGGGTTGGCAATAGCGGTTTCCCTGCTCAGCGGGGCTGGTTAGTCGCGCCCCCGACCTGCCGCGCTGCTCTGCGAACAACAAAAAGCCGTGAGGAACCCGAGTTAAAAGTCGAAGCAAGAAAGGAGGCTCTCCAAAATCTGGGACTGGAGTAAGGAGCACTTGACTTCCATTGAGAAAAGATTGATGAATTGTTGCTAAATAGTGCCAACAGCATTTCTTCACTTCCAATTACTGAGTGAGGAGATAAAAGAACTAAATGAAAGATCCAGCTTCCCTCAAAGCCTCCTAATCTTATGTTTTATGCATCTTTCTTTATGTTTGATATTACGTTGAATTATGTTTATTAACCCCTTGAGAGAAAGGTTAAAAAAAAAATCGTTTTTTTCCTCTCAAATATTAGGTAACATTAAATTATTTTCCCCCATGATTTATTAGTTCGTGACCCTGGGATCATGTATTTATGGGGCATCTTGTATATCTATCAAAGAATTCCTCATCCTCTTGAATTTGAACTCCTGACCAGTCTTTACGACGGCACTAAAAATATTTGATGGCCGTCTTTGAGCTGTGGGCCAAACTGAAAGACAAATTGCAATCAGCTAAAAGCAATACGCATTTTTTTCCTAAGATCCCCCCGCACAAACACCCCCTTAAACTGCTCAGGGAGCAATGAGCTTCCATGCAGAGTCCTGGGGATGCTGGGAAACAGAATGGAAATGGGCTGTGCCTCCGGGAGCCCAGCGAACCCCCCCCTGTGTTACAGTGCATCGAAGTCAGTGCGTTGCCAGAGAGCGAGTCCTTACTTTGTACTAACAGGTAATTATTTACATTAACTTCTGCTGAGTCTGGTTAAAACCCATCAGGTTTTAGCACTGGAAATGCCTGTTTCCAGCACGGTGCCCATTTTGTCTAACAAGCCCGTCCTCAGAGCCGTCTTCCACCTGGGGGGAATCCATGGAGCTCCGCAAAGAGCCGAAACCTGCCGAAACAGGGCAAGAGCATCCCGTCGTGCAGTAGAATTGAAATCCTAAACCCTGGAATTTCTGTCGAGCCATCAAGGATGGAGCGAGGTAGCTGGGTCTGCCAAGCTCCGGGGCCCCCGTGGAAATAGAATTCCTTGGGGTCAGGGGTTCAGCTCTCCCAAAAGTGTGGTGGGCTCAGTGGCAGGGAGGGAGACGGTGCGGCTGGACGGGGATGGCACCCTGCTTTTTGGAGGGTAGGGAAAAGGGAAGGATCAAAGGAAGGTATGGGAATATCCAAACCTCTGATGTGAGTGATTTGGTCAAATTAAGCCAGGAAAATGAAGCCGAGAGGAGGAGGGGGTTGGCTGACACGGAAACAAGCAGGTTAGACCCGGCCGGGACCGATGTCGCTGCCACAGGCACAAATCCGAGGTTGTTCATCTCCCTCGGGAGTTGAGCCTAGCGCCGTCGCCTCTCCCGGGGGAACGGAGGCTTCTATCGCACGTGAAGCCCAACGAGGCATTTGAATTCGGCCGATTGATTTTTTGGTTTCGTGCCCTGGGAAATCCTTCCTCCCGCCGCCGTTCCCTGCCTGGCGCTTCACCACTCCCCGCCACCTCCGGGCTCGGCCAGCGTCCCCGCCGGGTGACGATGGGGACCTTTACAGGCTGTTTAGCATCACTTTAAGGGCTCCTTCCTAAGACAAAATTAGGCTAACGCTTTTTGCCTTCACTAAATAGTTTTTCCCCTTATTGGTTCGGCGAGCCACCAGGCTCACGTGAGCTGGCAGGGTGGAATAACTGGTTGGAATACGCGCAGGTGGTGCCGAGACTGGGCTGAAGACCATCCATGGACTGAAAGTTGAGTGACTTCTTCAAAAGCACCTGGGTGACAATAAAATACAGAATTGCAAATTCCTTCTTCACCCACGTTAAGTGAATGCCTGAAGTTTTTGATGCAGGATACTTTTTGAATGCACTAAATTAGCCGGAGGTGAGTAATACGCGCCGGTCCGGAGCAAAATACTGATTTAGTTCAAGCTTTGGTAGAACAGGATGCGAACGTTTTGGCCCAAATCAGTATCATTTTCCAAATGAATCCTGGGATGTTGAAGAAATATTCAGTCTCTGCTAAATTGTAGCTCATTGCAGCCAAGTAAGGGAAGGAGAACGTGCGCCAATGCCTGGAAACAAATGACCTAAATTAACGTTATCACAGAAATCTTGGAGAAACTTCCTTTAAATAACCTTGCAGGGACCCAGCAGCCCCAGCAACTGAGATATTTGTTGCTTAGATGGGTTTAATACTGACCAATTTGAGAAAACCAAGTTTCCCGCACCGTAATTTTGCGTGCTCAGCATTTAGGAGCGTGTGGAGGAGATATAGAAAAGCATCCCGGAGGCTTCCCTGACACTGATTGCTCAGCATTAACGAACTTCAGTTAAAGTCAACGGGAATTTTGAAGGAGTAAGTGTTCAGCGGTGGCTGCGGATGG
The DNA here is from genome assembly GCA_013398295.1 of Chionis minor. Lineage (NCBI taxonomy): Eukaryota > Metazoa > Chordata > Aves > Charadriiformes > Chionidae > Chionis > Chionis minor. The sequence continues at coordinate 244,268 of VZSF01002037.1, read as the reverse complement.
CTCAGGAAAGCTTGGGATTATTTAAACTTTTCTTCTCCCCGTTGTCTACGTTTTATGTAGAAATTTGGAAGAAAATGGTAAACTGCAGTCATGCTTTGAGGCTGCCATGATGAGATTTGTAAAAAACCCTCTATTTTACACAGACAAAAGACTCTCTGCTTCGGTTTGAAAAACTATTTCGGATGAGGTGGAGTCCTTCTGCGTCAGATTTTTTTTTTTCCTCCCTGAAAATCCCCCTTTTAAAGAATAAAAAAAATTAAAATCAAGTATTGACAAGGCTGCAAGGCAAGAAAAGTGTAGCCTGCCTTGATTATTACAATAGCCTATATAGCTTTCTCTTCCTGTTATGGCATGCTTTAAACACACAGCTTTTTGCAGCCCGGCCATAAATATCTTTCTTGTGCTTCTGATTGCATTTTTGATGGAATAACACATGTGCCACATGTGCTCGTGAGATGAAGCTGTTTGTGATGTATCTGCTGGCTTTCTGCGCAGCAATCAGTATTTTCTTTTCATGTGTTTATAATTCATCTTGGTTAAAAAGACACCGTTGTGGCTGACACAAATAAAACCTAACAGGCCTTAAAAGCCCCAATAAATATGAATTCCTTCTTTCAATTGTTCCCCCGAGGCCTGACACCGCAAAGTGGTGCAAAACTTGTATTCATGCTGAAATCAATGAGCGTCTGTGAGCCACCCCTGCGACGTGTTCTAATCTATGAAAATACTCCCCTTTTTTCAGTTAAATTAAAAAAAAAAAGAAAGCTGATAGAGACCCAAGAGGAAAAAGGCGGAGGGAGGAAAGTAGTTACAAATACGTTTCGAATGTTCTTTCTATGAAGATACTCTCAGGCTGAGGTTTTTAACGAATTGCGGTTTGATGGGAGCTGGGACGGTATTCAGGGGAGGTGTTTCTGTAGGATTGCCTGGAATTACCCAGTGGTGTTGATGATCAGAGACAGGGTAGGGGCTGGACGGACCTGTGACCTACACCAGCGCTTCCATCTTTCGGGAGCGTGCTTGGTCGGAGGTGTTACAGAGAGGTGACGACTCAGGAGGACAAGACGAATAGACTTAGGGGAAAAAAACCACCATAAATAAAATCATAGAATCGTAGAATGGTTTAAGTTGGAAGGGACCTTCAAGATCATCCAGTCCCACCCCTCTGCCCTGGGCAGGGACACCTCCCACTAGACCAGGTTGCTCCAAGCCCCGTCCAACCTGGCCTTGAACCTCCAGGGATGGGGCAGCCACAGCTGCTCTGGGCAACCCTGGCCAGGGGCTCACCACCCTCACAGGCAGCAATTTCTTCCCAATATCTCATTTAAATCTCTCTTCCAGTTTGAAGCCATCACCCCTTGTGCTATCAGTGCATGCACTTGTAAAAAATACTAACAACTGCTTTAACTTTGGGATAACATCTCTTCTCCGTGGTTTTTCCTTAAAGATGGCAATCATCAGTTAGCTACCAGTCTTTGCCGTTATCTGCTGCCTCGTTTCATGCAGTTGCTTCCAGGAAAGTGAATTGGGATGAATTAGAGCTGAGGAAAAAGTTGTCTCCTGCCAAAGAGTCCAGAAAAGTGGTCAAGACTCCAGAGTGCAGGGAAATGCTAGAGCCATGTCCCTCACAAATATGAAGGGTCATTAATGGCTTGGGGACCTTGTTGTCCTCTCTGTGGTGGGGCAGCTGGCAGTCCCCAAGGCAGGGCTGCGGCCGCTAACTTGCCGTGCGGATGGCTAATGTGAAGCAGGAGCGTGGCTCCAGAGCTTTCAGGTCAGCGGGATTTGGTAGGGATAGCGGTGTAACGGATTCCTTAATCATCCTGCTGGGATTAAGAAATAGAGGTTAGGAGCTGCGTTCTCAAAACGTCTGTATGCTGCTTGCTTTGGGTAAGAAAAATGTTAAAATTGTGTTTAGGGTATGGGCAATTCTGGTATTAAGAGCGATTACATGACATGAAGGGTAGAGGAATATCAATATGAAAAAGTAAAATATTATGTATATGATTAGCACACATCCCTTTCCCTCAAAAATGCAGGAAATAAATTGCGTAGTAATCCTAACTTGGCTGACTCGTATGGAATATTACGACAAAAAGGAAATACAACGCTTCTTTTTTTCCACATTTGTCGTTAATTTTTCAGCTGTGTAAAACAGGATCTCTCTGCTTAAACTCCTCTTGCAGATTAAATTTTGAGCTATAATATGTGGCTTTAAGTGTAGCGATGGACCAAGGAAATGGGAGTTCCTGTTCAAATCCTTCTTTTGGTCAGAGGAAGTTTAGAGTCAGGATTTTACCCCAAGGATAAGAGAGGCCTCTGAGCACTGGATCTGCACTGAAAATCTTGGGATAACAGAGTTGCAGCAGTTTTAGTGGGAAAAATAACAACAAGGGGATACTTGGCAGTATTTCTTTTTGGTTTTGGTTTTTTTTTTTTCCCATACTGCTTATATCTGAAATGACATGAAGCAGGTAGGAAACTCAGCTGGGAGTCGGTATTCCAACCTTTTTGTCCTTCGCTGTAGTTTCCTTCCTCAGAAAAAAACTTTTAGAAGGATGTAGGTAAAAAACTTTGTCACTTCCATATGTCATTGTTCCAGCTTTGTTGCCACGGGTAAGATATTTTATGATGGATTGGTGGCTTATTCTGCATTTGTGCCCAGATACCCAGATTTTGTTTATCTTGCAGCACGTCGCATCTCAGACAAAGACAGTAGAAAAGAGTATTTTGAAAAGTTGAAAAGAAATAAAAGCAAAAATTTACATGGGGCAAGTATATAATAATGCACAGAGATGCCCTAGAATGGCAAAAATAGGTGGAAATCGTGATATGTTATTCATATTTTAGTGATCAGATACTGATAATGGGGGGCAAATTTTTTAGGAGGACCTGTTGCGATAGGGCAAGGGGGAACGGTTTTAAACTAAAAGAGGGGAGATTTAGATGAGATATGAGGAAGAAATTGCTGCCTGTGAGGGTGGTGAGCCCCTGGCTGGGGTTGCCCAGAGCAGCTGTGGCTGCCCCATCCCTGGAGGTTCAAGGCCAGGTTGGACGGGGCTTGGAGCAACCTGGTATAGTGGGAGGTGTCCCTGCCCAGGGCAGGGGGTGGGACTGGATGATCTTGAAGGTCCCTTCCCACCCAACCATTCTGTGATTCTATAATTAATCTCTGCTGTGTTGGGTGAAGGAAGGGATGGATTGAAGGTTCCTCTGTCTTCACCTAGGGGAGGCTTCCACGCTGTCAGACTTCATAAAAAGAATCTCTTAATCCCATGCAAGAAGCAGAGAGAGCTTTTTGGAGATGAGCCCCGCGTTGGAGCAGTGTGAACCACGTTTCAGGACATCAAATCTCTTTTGACACAGGTTTGGCTTTGCAGAGCCAAGGGACTCATGGATTTTGTTGGTTTGCCTAATCAAAAAGGAATAACACTCTAGTAGAACTGCAGTGAAGTTTAGGAAACACAAAGGTGGTACAGTGAAATATTTATGGTGCAATAGTTTTGTTTGATTGAAATAGTTTGATTTGATGTGCAGCCTTTTACTGGCCCTAACACAAGTGTTTATTTCATTTTGTTCACACATTGACATAAACCCAAACAATTTTGTTTTCCACTCTGCCGTAGGAATGTGTGATATTTCGCAAATACCTGATGATAATCACTGTGTGCATTAATTATATTGCTTTCCAGCCAAGAATAACAACGTAGGGTTGGAAGGACTGGTGTGGCGGGGAGGCCGGGTGCCTGGAAAAGCAAGTGGTTTGGTGCAGAGGATCCCACGGAGCTCCTCTCCGCATCCCTCAGACACCCGGGGCCACTGGGCAGTCCCTGAAACGTTTAATAACCTTTGCATCTATCTTAATAGACCAAAAGCCCCAACTATCTTTTGCTGCAGGAGAAGAGCAGGAGAGATTCGTAGAATCACAGAGTGTTTTGGGTTGGAAGGGACCTTAAAGACCATGTAGTTCCACCCCCCTGCCCTGGGCAGGGACACCTCCCACCAGACCAGGGTGCTCCAAGCCCCGTCCAACCTGGCCTTGAACCTCCAGGGATGGGGCAGCCACAGCTGCTCTGGGCAGCCCCAGCCAGAGGCTCGCCACCCTCACAAGCAGCAATTTCTTCCCCAGATCTCATCTAAATCTCCCCTCTTTCAGTGTAAAAGTGTCACCTGTCATCTTACGTCTCCACTCCCTGATCCCGAGTCCCTCCCCAGCTTTCCTGGAGCCCCTTTAGGGACTGGCAGGGGCTCTGAATTCTCCCTGGAGAGACCCTAGAGGTCAAAGATCTCTCCCAAGGGCATTTGTAGCATGGCTGCTCGCCCAGGGAGCTGCAGAAAGTTTCTTGCTAAGGAACCCAACCTGTAGCACATCCGGTTTTCCCCTGTTAAACGGCACAACCCTGAAGGAGCGGGAAGGATAGGACCGGTCCTCTGACGTGTGTTTTCAGTGAAAAAAAGCCCCCCCCCCCCCCAGTCATCTGCAAGAAGCATCAGCCCTGGCAAGCTTCCCCATTATTAACGAATAAATACGACGCTGACAGCCTCATCATAGCCTGCCATAAGACGAGCTGCGCCCTGTAATGAAGTCTAATGACATCTGCTCCATTTTCCACCGACACCGCTCCTAATCAGTGGAAATGGCCCCATTAAGCGGAGATCTCCTTGCCACCCCTCTCTGCCTGACAAAGGCGAGAGGGAGGTTGGAGAAGGTGCCGGCGTCTACGGGATCGTTTAGGGCGCTGCTAAATTAGAAGACGGTGGAGGACAGGATGTGCCCCTGCTTTTAGCCAGAGCTTCCTCCTAAGGTGCAGCACTTTGTCTCGTTTGTATCGCCACCTGCCCCGTTAGCATGCAGATTAGGATTCGGCGTTGATTTTGGGAGCAAGAATTCAACAGCCTTTTCTGCAAGATGGGAGCAAAAGAGCTTTTTTTTTTTCTTTTTTTTTTTTTTTTTTCCTTTCCAGGGGAGCTGCAGACTTCTTTAGGTGAAATGTTATCTTTTGGCATAATTAGCAGTTGATTTTTGATGTAATTAGTTGCTATTTCAGTCTAATGGCTGGGGCACGCACGTGGGATAGGGACAGGTGGGACGAATTTTCTGCAGGATTAACAGAACGGCATGAAAAGCTGCTTCCTTTTCTCTGCAATTTATTCAGGGCTGGAAAAATGCCTGCCTAATTAATAAGCAAGTCCATGATCATCTTCTCTTGCTACAGAAAGGTTGTACATGAAACCGTTAGTGAAGTTAAGACTTTCCCGTTTCAGCAGAGCCCATCGTCCCTGCTGGTGGAAACCTTCACGGTGATGGAGAGACGAGGAGTTGTTTGGTATTTTTTTCATTTGGAGTTGTCACGACAGCATCCGCAAATGAGTTCTGCTTCTCCAAGGTTTATTCGTGATCTCTTTATCTAACCTTAATTCCATGTTGCTGACATACAAGAAAAACGTTCCATTGTACGAGAAGGAGTTTGTGTTGTCGGAGCAGGGCTCGTGGATGACTTCCAAGGAGTCGTCTGAAATTCTGCAGTTGTGATTGATACATAGAACAAGTGTTGCATGAAACCAGATGCTCTTCACAAGCCAAATTTAGGTTTTGATGTATGCAGAAACCTTAGGCTCTACAAGCAGCTGAATATGCATTTCACAGCTCGCGTGTCCACGGCAGGTACAGGTGACAGTCTCAGATACGTCTGGGCAGGTCTCATACATGCGCTTGTTATAGATTGTACTTCTTTACTCCACCGTGAGCTGAAGTTACGACTACGATTTAGGTATATGGCTGAAAGTGCAGCAGAGCCCAGAGACCTCGCTAAAGGTCTCAACCGAGGGTCTTCAACAAGGCCAAGTGCTGGGTCCTCCACTTGGGTTACAACAACCCCGTGCAGCGCTGCAGGCTTGGGGAAGAGTGGCTGGAAGGCTGGAAAGCAGAAAAGACCTGGGAGTGTTGGTCGGCAGCTGGTTGAGTATGAGCCAGTAGTGTGTCCAGGTGGCCAAGAAGGCCAACAGCATCTTGGCCTGTACCAGGAATAGTGTGGCCAGCAGGACAGGGGCAGTGATGGTCCCCCTGTACTTGGCACTGGTCAGGCCCCACCTCAAATACTGGGTTCAGTTTTGGGTGCCTCACTCCAAGAAAGACATTGAGGGGCTGGAGCGTGTCCGGAGAAGGGCAACAGAGCTGGTGAGGGGTCTGGAGCACCAGTCTCCTGAGGAGCGGCTGAGGGACCTGGGGTTGTTCATCCTGGAGAAGAGGAGGCTGAGGGGAGACCTCCTCGCTCCCTCCAACTGCCTGAGAGGAGGGTGTAGCCAGGGGGTCGGTCTCTTCTCCCAAGGAACAGGTGACAGGAGAAGAGGAAATGGCCTCAAGTTGCGCCAGGGGAGGTTTAGATTGGATATGAGGACAAATTTCTTCATGGAAAGGGCTGTCAAGCATTGCAACAGGCTGCCCCAGGGCAGTGGTGGAGTCGCCGTCCCTGGAGGTATTTCCCAGCCGGGCAGACGTGGTGCTGAGGGACATGGGTTAGTGGTGGGTTTGGCAGTGTTGGGTTGATGGTTGGACTTGATGATCTGAAAGGTCTCTTCCATCCTAGACAATTCATGGATTCCATGATTCAGTCTCCTGTTGCGCACGTTAGTTATACATTGGTCGTCACATCAGAGAGGATACAGGGGTGTTCTAACTCCAAAAGACTTAAATCTTCGGCTCAGATTGGAAGAGGTTGCTGCTTTTACCTCTGAAAGTCTTTGATTCAGTCCCTGATGTTTTGGTCTTGACGGCCATCATACAAATGGCTGTGAACATACAGTCCCAGTACTTGAAAAGCAAGTAAGTGGCAACTACAGGTCAGCTTGCAAACGAATACTTAAAACATGTGGGTTTAGGTTTGCGTTTATTACATTAAATTAATAAGATATAACAAAAAAGATCTATTTCTGGTTTAAACCATTTGAATCCATTGCTCATGAGCTGATTTCTTGCTTTAGTTCTGCACCACAGTTATACCTTTAGAAGCTGGACCTAATTTTGCAAAGCACAGCCTGGGCGTCGCTGCAAGGATGCAGGTAATTCCATGCCTTTAGGGAGATAAAAACCTCTCCATGTCAGAAACACAGCTAAACTTAGAAGAAATGTGTTAAATTACTGACCTTCGCTGACCTTGTTGAGTCGCTTCACTCTCTGTCCTCTCTTCTCCAGTGACACCACTGTCTCACTGGGATGGAGCGGCTCTACCACATCTGTCTGGGCTCAGTGGGGACGTCTACTGTAATGACACTTCAGAAATTCCCACTCGTATCCTGTAGGGCCACAAGCTGGCGTATTTAAATATAAGTATATTCTCTGTTGCTCCTTTAGGTAAAGCTCTTACCAAGCTCTACTATCTTGGGGTGAACGAGAGGACTGTATGTGCAGCCGGGCTCGGTGTGGAGGCTCAGCGGTGCGGTAGAGAGACTATAGGATAAAAATACCGAGAGAAAGACGAGGCTCGAAAGGGTAAATACACTGCAAGGGAAGTTAAAAGAAGGGAGATTTAAAAAATGACAGGCTGAGAGCAGTTAAATCTGCATGAGAGTATGGAAACTAAATCCATGAAAAATGAATGAACAGTAAGTGCATCAAGATACGAGTAGAATAAAAAGGGATGTGAGAGGAGGAAGGTTAAATAAGAGACACAACATGTTTCCTGATTTTTATGCGATGTTAATGGTAATTTTGCTTGTCTTACCCATGTCAAATTCCAGAAATATTGTCAGCTACAGGAGAGCTTATAGCACAGCACCATTTCCTTGCTCTCTTCGGATGTGATGGAGTGATGCATGAGCGCTTACAGCCCTTTACATGTGCTAACACGAGGATTTTGGTTTCTGGGATGCGGGGACATGAAGGGCTCAGCGATCTGGTCCTGACTTCAGATCGGCTGCAAAGCAGGAGATTTCTACAAATTTTCACAGAATGGTTGGAAGGGTTGGAAGGGACCGTTGAAGATCAGCTATTTCCAAGCCCCCTGCTGTGTCATTTCTACCCCAATACAGTTGATTTCTACCCTGATTTTCATCTGAAAGATGTGTTACTAGAAAATAAATCTTTGGGACCTGCGTACAAGTGTAGCTTTAGCGCTTGATTTTCATAATGGGTAGAAATCAAAAGTGACTGTGGGCGTTAAAGGCACAGACAAAGGGATGGAAGCGGTGTCTTGCCGTTGCGTTGTCTTTATCGGTTAACTCAATTAGATTTGTTTTAAATTCTCCCTGTTCAGCAGCTAGCACAGCATCACGTTACATCAGCGTGTTTGGAAATGAAACAAGTCGAATAATGTCATTTATTATCAGCAAAACTAACTGGCAGCACTAAAAAATGGCAGCGGCATTTTGGGCTTGTGTTTACGTGGGAAATGTGAGCCGAAGTGTCCCAAACGGGAGAGAAACCTGCAAATCTGATCCTGAATGTCCTAGTCCCTCTCGGAGCTCTGTGTTTTATCCATGTGTTCTTCCTGCCTTGGTGGCCTTGGTGTGGAGAAAATGTGGCTGTTTGAGTTTTTCGAAATTAATCTGAATCTTTCCTTTTGGTGTTTAGAATGATGATGGCAAGTGATGCTGTAAAAAACCCTGCTGAATCCTGGGTTCAGTTTTGGGTGCCTCACTCCAAGAAAGACATTGAGGGGCTGGAGCGTGTCCGGAGAAGGGCAACAGAGGTGGTGAGGGGTCTGGAGCACCAGTCTCCTGAGGAGCAGCTGAGGGGCCTGGGGTTGTTCATCCTGGAGAAGAGGAGGCTGAGGGGAGACCTTCTCACTCCCTACAACTGCCTGAGAGGAGGGTGTAGCCAGGGGGTCAGTCTCTTCTCCCAAGGAACAGGTGATAGAAGAGGAAATGGCCTCAAGTTGCACTAGGGGAAACACAGACTGGATTTTAGGACATATTTCTTCCTGGAGAGGGCTGTCAAGCATTGGCAGAGGCTGCCCAGGGCAGTGGTGGAGTCGCCATCCCTGGAGGTGTTTCCCAGCCGGGCAGATGTGGTGCTGAGGGACACGGGTTAGTGGTGGGTTTGGCAGTGTTGGGTTGATGGTTGGACTTGATGGTCTTAAAGGTCCCTTCCAACCTCGGTGATTCTGTGATTCTAAAGGTGACAGGGGAGATCAGGTCCTGACGAAGGCCTTGGAATTGGTTGTGGGGCGTCAGACAAGGGTGGATTTTCCTGTTCTCCGCTTCTGGCACCGAATTCAGTCACGTGTGGTTTGAGATGCCTTAAAGTAGCTAAAATCTTTGGGCTTAATGAAGGAGTAAGTCAGTAGAACTTTATGGCAGACCTGACTGGAACACTCCCATGTTGTCTTTAACAGAAACTACGGAGGACTTCACTAGTTCAGGCCTCATGATTTCACCTGCTGCTGTAAGATTTCTTCGCGCAAGTCATAGTTGCTCCATATTTAATACTTTGTGCCTGGATGATAGCATCAGCACATGGAGGCTGGCCACCCTGCTCCTTGGAAAAGGTGTCAGGGGTGGTGGTGACTAAGCGAGAGACGGTGGGTGTCCCTTGTGGCCAACGAATTTTCACTTGGGTTTTAATATTTCTGCATTGGCCAGATTTTCTTCCCCTCTTTTAACGCTTGAGATGTGCCAAAGTTAATGCAGTTCATTTTTTTCCACTGTAGTTAGGCAATCATATAAATTATAAGGCATGATAAGAACTTTCTGGTCTATAGGATGAATAAAACCTGCAAATTAATTTTGTGTGGCTCATGGCCGTGTGACTTTTTCCATGTTTTTTTACCAGTATTACGGGTAGCAAAAAGGTGTGTGTTAACTGTGCCTCTTTGCTGCCAGCAGGGGAAAGGTTTCCCACCTGTGCAGCCATAGGAAGGAAAGCTTGTTCTTTGCCATGGATTCCCTTTCCACAGATCTACAGCCCAGAGGAGTCCTTTGGAGTGAGGAATTCATAATGAGAATGAAATCTTTAATTTTAAAAAAAATAAAGACGCAATCAGAGCAGAGAGAACGGAAGACTTGGGCTCCCGTGGTGCAGTGTGTGGAGCAGAGGTGAAGGGGATGAGCAGCGTTGCCGGTTTCATCTGGCAGCTGATAAATCCCCACTGGAATCCCCGTGCCACCAAGCGGGGCGAAAAGTTGGGATGCCGGGAGGTTTGGTGGAAGGTGGGTGGGTGCCTCTGGGCTTGGAAGTGCCAGACATTGTCCACTGAAGGGTAGCTGAGCTGCTGGAGAGCAGGACGTGAACAGGGAAAGGCAGGAAATGCAGAAAGTGCTAGGAGATTGGGAAGGAATCAACCTGTGGAAATTGGGGCCTCTTTGGTGGTCGTAGATTGAATTCTGGCCCGTTAAACAGGGAGTTTTAATTGAGTAATACTGCTTTGCAAATACTTCTGAATAATATGTGGTTTTAGTACCTCTGGTTGGCAGGGTGGCTGAAGGACAAAGCTAAACCAGAAAAGGCCTAAAAAGAGAAAACTTTTGTTGGCTTCTTTTTCTTTTCTGAATGCAACCCCTTGTTTGGGTCTGTATTTAAAGATTTTTTTTCTTGAATCTCTGCCTTTTTTTGATTAGAAACAGGTAAATTCAGGCTGTACCGGGATTATTTTCAGAGGAAAGAAAAAGTATTGCTCAAACCCAGACATTACTGATTTCTTTGTTGTTGTTTCGTTATGTTGGCACGCAGAAAATGGGATACCCTTTCCATAAAAATAAGTTAGTTCCCAACTTTTGAACATAACAGAATAGAACAAATAGCTTGGATAGACGCAGCCTATTCCTTATCATGAAAGAAAAGCTTGTATTTGAGTGAATAATACTAGCAATGTAGCCCAGATAATGCAGATTTTTTTTGGTGTAAAGCACTGCTAGTTAGATACAATTACGAACAGTTAATCTTTTGGCAGAATTGTATGATTGTCAATATCCCTCTTTGTGTAATTCGGAACGTTAAAGGCAAGTGAATGGATACACCATGTGTAAAGCTTTTGATTCAGTGGAGTTTTATGACACTCAAAAAGGAATGGAAATTTTCTCTTAAGGATGCGCTTGATGAATCCTGAAGGGAAAAAGTGAACGTGTGGACTGTTGGCTGTTAATAATAATAATAATAATAGGTTTTCTGTAAGGATTTATGTTGCAGTTGAAGGGGGTAAGTGAGGTGTATCTCACCCTTGCGCTATGGGAGTGCGCGAGGTGTCTTGGAAATGTTCAGTTTTCCGCTAAATCCCGAATTGGACTCCGCTACCGTGCAGGTACAGAGCGCCAGCTGATTTCAGCTCTCCGCATGCATGTTTAATTTAGCAGTGCAGGGCAAGGTAGGGAATCTGATAAATTTTTTATGAAATTATAGAGGGGGGAAAAAAAAAATTTGCGTGCGTGGAGCAAACCTGAGGATTCGTTTTTGCGAGGACGGTTGCGCCTCGCTCGGCGAATACTGCCTGACCTCAGCGCCGTCTGGAGACTGAAGGATGGGATTTGATTTGTAAAGGTCTGAGATCTTGGGAAAACTCCAGCAGAGCGTTTAAACGCATACATCGTCTCATTAAAACAATCTGTTCAGATGTGGAAATGAAGTTGCCGAGTTATCCTTGTCCCTGGGCTAAATATTCCTCTGCTGCATAATAGTAAGAAGGTAGAGTCGGGAGCAGTCAATTACAGACGGACACGCTGTCCCCGGGGAAGCGAGGGGCTGCGGAGCCACCGAGAAAGCAGGAGGGCAGATGTCCTTTGATTAATGGGGCACCCCACGTATTTTGGGCATCTGGCAGGCAGGAGGATCCTCCCTGCTGCTGCTTAGGGATCGCGGCGCCCAGTCGATGCCGTAATTGCTCGGCCCCCAGGTTACCCCCCGCCCCCAGTGCGGTGGGAGGCAGCTCTCGGTCCCGGGGCGCAGTGGGCTCCTCTTCTTCGTGCCGGGCGCTGCCCTCAGCCCGTGAGTCCCTCACCCTTGTGGTCCATCAAAAGGGTGGTTGAAAACACGAGTTGTGTGCACCTGACCATTGTGCAGCTCGTAGGGTAGAGAGTCGCGTGTCGGCATTTATTTGCCCCAGAGCAAAGTTGACCCAGATGTGTCATCTAAGAAAACTCTTCCTCAAGCTTGCAGCCAACCCTGGGTCAGGAGAAGTCCCCAGGCCCACCTGGGCACCTGGGAGGGACATCACCTGCAGAAGGATGGTGTTGTGCTGCGTCGCCGCACAACAGCACCCATTTTTTCCCTTTGCTTTCCCAAGGCAGGTGTGTTTTGGTCCCCATCAAGCAAATGTAGTGGACTAAAATGCCACTTGAAACAGCAGAAGGGAATGACACTGTTCTCCCTGGTTCCTTTGTTTTCCGGGTGAAAAGCTGGGGAAGATAGATGGGTTGCTTTCCATACGAAAGGTGCACAATTACCCTTTCTCCAATTTCTCCTTTAAAACATAGCCCAGGGAAAAAATGCAGATGCAGCTTGGTAACTCCTATGTCAGCATTTACTTTAAAACTCTAAACATTAGTGGGCATATTTAAATGTGAGCAGTGGGCTATTAACTTCCCAGCCTTATGGATATGGAATTGGTTATTCCCTTGTCTTTTGTTAGCTGACTCATAACTACCCACATTTTAGTAGTCACGCAATTAAATTTTATAATTAAATAGCAGAGTGATGTGTACTTTTTGTGGTGTAAAAGGAATGAATTTCAGTTTTTTGCTCATTCAGGTGGTGTATATATATTTTTATACAGACGTGACTCGGAGCACATTGTGTTACGTAATGAAATTATATTTTTATATTTTAGGAAACGGTCTTATTTCCCTTAATTTCAGAAACACCAGGATGTAAATCCCAGCAGACCTCCCGCTGCTCTTTTGTAGTGCGTGCCCCGCGGGCAGGAGAGCTCCGGAGCTGCTGCTGAGGACGAAATAAATGGGGAGGACATGGGTGGTGTCGGCCGGGGCGACCGCACCGTCACGGGGGTCTCCCGGTGTGGGACCCCGCGTTGCGTCCGGCAGCGCTGGGCCGGCTGGCAGCCGGACACACACAATGGACACGTTCTGTCGAGGGGAGGAGGTAGTTTTTTAAGCGGTCCCTGGGGGAGCTGGGCAAGACAATGGCTACCTAAAGAAGCCGCGGGGGCTTTATATGAGAAAAAGAAGCATCTGTTTAAGGTCTAGTCCTTGGAGTGGCTCTATTCAACCCACTGGAGTTGGGCTCGTCCTGTTCAATTGCCCCTTGGGTTGTTTAGTGGGATTGTAACACTTTCTGAAAAAGAAAAGCGAGGAAAGTTGATTCCCCCCCCGGCCCCCCGACTTTTGTTGAACTCCTTTCCAAGAGTTTTCTGCTCCTTAGCTGCCTGCTGCTGCGTCCGACGGCTGTCTAATACTGAGCTAACAGGAGGAATGCTGCGGGAATGTCCGGAGCAACTGCATTTCTTTCTTGGCTGTCTCTGAACTGTGTAGCCGGCTCCGTCCTTCATTGCACCAGCATAAATACGAGCTCAACCCCTGGCAACTCTTCCCTGCTCGTGCCATGGATGGCTTATCTTCTGAGGACACTGGAGACCACGGACAGCCAGGTCAGGATTAGGCCCAACACGTTTGGGCTGGCAGCAGCCATCAGCAGCAGAGTTGCTTTTTCATACATTTGTTAGGGAAATAGTAAAATGCTTACCGAGTATCAGCGCTCCGGTGGCTATTAACCAGTGCCCACCGGAGCAGGTTGGGACTGGGCGGGGGGACACAGCCTTGCGCTGCTCCTGACCTGTTGCAGGAGGAGCAGGAGTCAAGGTGGTGGTGCTAAGCAGGGACCTGGTTTTCTTTGGATCCCCTCTCTTGCTGGAATCAGGAACACCTTATTTGTCTTTCTACCCTCTCCCTGGGGTGTTTGCCAACCCTCAATCTGCATCGCACCTGGGACATGGGGATAAGTTTGTGCCTGTTCCCCCTTGTCCTGTCACTGGGCACCACTGGCAAAATCCTGGCCCCCTCCTCCTGGCCCCCTCCCTTTAAGTATTTGTANCCAAGCTGCTTTCCAGCAGGTCACCCCCAACCTGTACTGGTGTGTGGGGCTATTCCTCCCCAGGTGTGGGACCCTGCACGTGCTTTTGTTGAATTTCATAAGGTTTTTCCCTGCCCAACTCTCCAGCCTGTCCAGGTCATGCTGAATGGCAGCTCGGCCCTCTGGGGTGTCAGCCACCCCTCCCAGCTGCGTGTCATCACCAAAGTTGGTGATGGTGAGCTCCATCCCTTCATCCAGGTCATTGATGGATACATTGGATAGGACTGGTTTTCCTGGGTCACATAACAGAGCGACCTGAGGACCAAACTCAGGACTTTCTGAAATCTTCTTCTAGTGGCTCTCCTTCGGTACGTTGCATTTCTCCCACGTACGCCGGCTTCTCACCACGATTAGCATATTCCGAAACCACTTCATTTCTGTTCTGCACCTCCTGTGAAACACTACACATGCTCAGCCCTCTTTGTGCGAAAGCTTTATTGTGCTTCCCGCACCGCTGTGGTTAAATAGTATATATAAAAAGTCCCTTTCACTTAGCTAGGAGATAAGAATATTCTTCTGTAGTGGGTGGTGCAGAATGCCTTTTCAAATATTTAATTTGCATTTTTGTTCCAAGCTTAATAATAATTAAAACAAGAAAACAAACCCACCCTGGGAACAAAGGGGTTGCTTGACAACAAGAATTTCTTAGTGCTTTAAAGCACGTTGAGAGTGTAGCAAACATATTTAGCGCTGAGGCAGCAAAACAAAGAGCGAAGCACATGCTTTGTCTTGAGGTTTGTCCGTTTGCAACAGGAACTTGGGGCTTTTTTTTTGCCGCCGTTTGGGTGCTTTTTCAGTCAGTTGATCCACGATCCTTCCTCCGAACGGGCTCTGGGGATCTGCAAGGTATATTTTTTTGTGGTTTTGTTTTGTTAGCCCTGAGTACTGACCAAATGGTTTAGCAGTTATTATTAAATGAGGAAGGATTAGGAAGTCATGCATACACTTCCCAACAGGCTCTCTGTCCTTTTGACTCCTTGCCTAAACGAAGTCCTTGATGGGACTATTTAACTCTTCCAGCTGAGAATGGAAATTCTGCAGCTAATTGGAGATGGACACTGGCATGAATGGCCTCAATCGGCTTACGCTTTCATTAACATGCAAATTGAGGTTTCCTCTATCACCAACAGCCTTGTTCCAACAAACAAGAAAGAGCTGAACTAAACAGGGCTAATCTGGCTGCCCAAATTAGCAACCTTAGAGCACTGCCTGTTTGGAAGTGGACTGGAGATCAGACGCGAGTCTTAACGAAGAGTATAAAAAATTCATTGCCTGAACTTCAAAGGCATCAGTTCAGAGTGAAAACAAAACCACCTTGTCCCTGTGAACTTCCAAAAATGCTTTAATCACTGCTCTCGTGCATTGACGTGGCCAAAAACCCGTGTGGTGGTGGCACGTGCGTGGTGGGCGCTCGCAAATCCGTAACCCTGTTCTACTGGAGTTTAGCAGGTTTGGGAGTTAATCCACACGTGTGAAAAGCTGCATCGCTTCGGGGCTTTATTTACAGGAGAATAACAGAATAGTTTTCCTTGAAAATACAGAATGTATCTTTAGCCCTTGGAAGTAAGTCTTTGGAATTGCGAGGCAGGGACACAGCATGTCCTCTTCACAAGTGCTCCTCACAGCTGTGGGCGACGGAGCCTCTTCTCTGACCATTGGTGTTGCGTTTGATAGACCAGGCCTCTCAAACCTAAGAAGTTCTCCTGGATTTTGTGAATTGGGGCATGTTCATCACCTCTTTATGCCTAAAGAATGCTCTTAGCCAGAAGGAGTTTCGTGGATGTTGGGATAACAGGTTGTCTTAGCACAAGGGTTCTCCAACAGCACCGATTTCTGATCACGTTTAGTCTGAACAATTTGATTTAGCTCGTTAGGGCAGGTCCCTCTGCTGCAAAATGTAAAGGCTGAGTCCACACCTGGTAGATATGGAGTGGTGGCTTTGATTTAAGGTTGTCCCTTCAGCCTGTTATGTTTGTCCTTACTCCAAAAACTCCTGATTTCCTGATTTTAGTAGGGTTGGACCTTGGTTTCGCTTACGCCCTATGGATGTGAATCTTTTCTCCTGTTACAAACCACAATTAACTGATGAACCCTTGACGCCGCGTATGCTGATGAGGCCAAAGCGGTTTTGGCAGCAGCCCGTATCTCACCTTGCTTTGGGAGCCACCGAGAGCTGCACAACCGTGAAAACTTCAGCCGTCTCAAAACCGCTTATATTCATCTCTGACCTTGTACTCGACTTAGGGAAGCGATAAAACAATTTTGTCTGAGGAAATAATGCGGTTACAACCTTTGAAATGATGCTAAGAACATTTTGGACTAATCTCATTGAATCTTCGGGAGGGCTGACAGCTGGAGCCTGGCCTTGCGCGAGGGAGGGAACTTAAGCAGGAAAAAATTGCTTCAACTTTCCGTAGTTAAATCCTAATAGGCTTAGTAGGAGGAAATAAAAGCAATTCATTTAATGTTACACTCGTTTAAATGAAAAAGAAACAAGTGGGAACAGAGAAAAAAAGAGATCTGGCCTTTAAAATTAGCCAACGTTTCACGCCTTTTTCTCCTCACTGTCCTCATTTGCTGATTTCAGGCCTGTCAAAAGCATCAGTTTGGGCCTTCAATCTCGTGATGCCAATGAATTTTCATGGCAGCCCACGTGGCCTCTCGACACGGGGCAGCAGCCGGGTCTCCTTCGCTGCGGGGGCTCGGCCGGCGCTGGGGGGAGCAGAGGGGCCGCCGACCCCCCCTCTGCCCCGCATTGGCATGGGAGAGGCCAAATTAAATTTCCAACAATGAAAACGAGCGGAAAATTCAACTTGTCTGGGGTGACGGGGGAGAGGATGGCTCGCTGCCGCGCTTGTCAAGTCTAAGTCTCTGATGGCTTTTCTTGATTGGCTTCAGCTTCCGTCGTTATAACCCGACCAGGCTCCCTTAATTTGTCTCTGTGACAAAAATTGCTATGCAAAATAATAAAGTTGCTCCCCTTAATTAATCTGCGAGAGAGAGCCTTGCACGGAGCGGGTAAATCTGAGTTCACCGTCAAGGTTGTATTTGTTGCCAGGAGATGATGGGGGTTTTCGTTCTGTTTTGTTTGTTATTTGGAATAAACACATGCAATGGAATGGCATTTTTGCTTTGTGGTGGCGGCAAGCAAAATAAAAATAAATTATTAGCAGTCGGGTTAGGTATTTTGATAGAAAGCCACTGGAGGTTTTAATTAGAGCAGAAAGCGAAAGGCTTAACAGTAAATAGTGGTTGTCATTGATCAACAGTTCTTATTACTGTGTCTTTTAATAAATGCTTCCCATTTTCCCACTAAGAATCATTAATGCAAATATAACTCTTAAAGCATATTCAAATACCCACAAAGTTTTCTTTCCAAAATACTGTCAATTCGGCAGAAAGCTGTGAACTCTAGAGAGAACCTCGTTGTTCTGCAGGTGCAACGGCCCAATTTTCGCCCTGGAATGGGAAATAACGGAGCGCGGCTTTGAGGCGGGGAAGCACAGCCCGCCTCTGAATTTCCCTTCTTTCCAAGAGACACCTAGACGTAAGTAATGGCAAAGTAGGAATGCTGCTTTTCTGGTAACAGAGAAGCACAAAATGAAATATTCGTTCTTTGAAGTTAATGGCTTTTTTTGCCATTAACCTTTGAAACAGGAAGTTTTTTTTCCTGCAGCACTTATTTTAAAACTCATTCCTTCCTTCTCTTCTTTCACGCCGTAATGAAGAAAGATGCCACTTAACTGCTAAATCTCTTAAGTTGCTTTGCAAGAAAGGACTATGTATATTTAACGTTGCTTGAGTACAGCCTCCCGCAGGGCAGTAGCGTGCTCCCAACGAGGGAAAAACCTTCCGAAATACCTCCATGGGCCTTCCAGTTCCAGTGCTGCCGGAAAACGCCGAAGCATGATGCCAATTTGAAAATCAGGAGGAAAAGTACTTGCCATCAGCCAGCAATTAAGACGCTCAGCTTTTTTTTACAGAAGGGGACTCATTCTTTCCTTTCTAGTTCCTAACCATTTAGCGTGCTGTGGTGTAATAAAGCGACATTGCTGCTTCCGCCCGTTAGAATCGACAGTCGTTATCCTCAGTTCCACAGTGCTTCAGATAGAAGCCCAGTACTCCAGAGAAGATGAAAAACGGCTGGGTCCACAGACAAGTTGCAAGACAGTAATTAACAATCTTCATACTGAAGCAACAGTACTTGGGGCTCCAAAGAGATTTTGTCTCTCAAGCTGAGAGACTTAGATCCCTACTTGCATTAAAAACTCTCCCGGAATCCTCAGCAATAAGTTATTGGCATTGCAGAAGGCACGCTCTGCCCTGATTTATTAGTGAACTGGTTTTAGAAGGCTCGCTGAACATTCGGGAAGTTTTAAATTCACATGTTTCGTGACCTCCAAGCACTAAAGTTCCTCGGTCGTTTGCCACCAGATTAGCAGTAGGTGTTACCTCAACTTGCTTTGAGTTGTGGAGAAACTGGAGAGGTTTTTTTTGTTTTCCGGGATGTTGCGGGTCTGCTGCGCTCACTCCTGCTAAGCCCCATATACCTCCAGCCACATGAAGGTGGTTTGCGGACACACGCAGCTGGTTTGCTCCGTTCTTTGGTCCTTGTGCTGTGTGGCGCGGTCGGGGTAATTGTATTTTCGTCCTCTGCTTGAAGCCCACCTGATGGCAATAAAATTGCAGTCCCCGGGTGCCTTCGGATGCGCTGGAGGGAACTTTGCACCGTTGTCATCTGCTCTGCGTCCGGTGTGCAGGACACCAAGTGTGGGGTCAGTTTTGCCCTCTGGCTCTAGAAAGCAGCTGGCAGAACCGTAGGGAGCGCTGTTTGTGATGGGGTATGGCTGTGTTCCTGCGTAGATGCTGCGGGAATTGCGGGCCGATGGATGGGAGCTACGGTACTCCTTCGGCGCAGAAGCGGTCTCATCCCACGTGTTCGCTTTCCTCCTTTGACAGAAATCTAAATTTCACTGATTTGGGAGTTTTCCCTTATGAAATCCAGACGTACATTTGCTGGTAATTCAGTAAAACTGTCAAAACCACCAGCATCCTTTGAACAGTCCTCGGGATGCTCTGTACGCCCTGATGGAAGGGAAGAACAAATGGCTGTACTGAAATGGGACTTCTTCAGCTCCAGATAGTCAAGGTCAGTTTGCATGAGCCATCCGTGTTAGGGATAAAAGGATCATGTGGCAACTCTGGCACTTAAAATGTATGAATTGGTTCTACTTTTTAACTTCCTTTCTTAATTTATTTATCCTGAAACCTCGGAGCCGATTCTTTGCAGCTAAAACACCATCGCTGGTGGTGAAGATGCTGCACAGCAGACTTCATTTATTTTGGTGCCTGTATCTTCTTTACTGGTTCTGCCCGTTTTTTGGGGTGACTCTCAGTAGTCGTTGCTTTGGGGAAGTCTTACTGTAATAAATATAACTACTGGAAGGGACGGCCATGGTAAGCGTTTACCCAGAGCTTGCTAAAATCAGAGAAAGTTTGCTTTGGACTGGTGGGACGAGACCAGGAAGGTGCCAAGGTAGTACTTTGTGCAGCAGGATGGTCGGTGCTGGGAACCAGTCATCTGGAATCACTGAGGTGGGACTGCAGAATTATTTTTTTGGAAGTGCATAGTCGGATCCAGCTGTCTTCTGGAAATGCTGGAAATTAACCTTATTTGCAGACGTGCTTTCTCCGCTCTTGGAAGGCGCGATGCTCCCAACACAGCTTGGTCTTCCGTTTTCCACAAAAGACCATAAAACAAACTATGGGATAAATTAACAATGCCAACCCAAAGGCAGCCCGGTTCATTTTGCACCTCCTGCCTTCCAGAACAAGAAATTTTCCAGAATTCAGGTCAACTCCAGCTTATAGTTTGGCTAAGAAGCACATTTAAATATGGGACATCGGACGTAGAAAATACCCAAACATACGCTTGATTTTAAAAGCTTTAAAAGTTTAATTTTCACATTTTCCAATGCGACTTTTTAAGTATTTCCCGTTGACCAGCACTTTACGTTTAATGGGAAAAAATGTCAAACAGAAAGGTTAAATAAATTCAGTGTGTGATGAAATAGGCAATTTTGGGTGAAACAGAGCATTTCACCTCCATGCAAAATAAATGTTTGCGGGGCAGCGATGGGAGGAGCTCATTCTGCAGCATGCTTCCAAGCTTTCCATTCCAATTTTACCGGAACAACTTTTTTCCTTTAATTTTCATTTTTTTTTCCCCAGCAAAACCTGGGAGCTTGAATTTGATCCTTGCTGTCCTAACATGCCGGCAGTGGAAAATCACTGGAGGAGATGGAGAGGAGCAGGAGAGACGCCCCAGCGCGGTGGGGACCGCCTGTGTCTTCACCGTCTTTTGTTATTCCAACTATCCATAAACTCTCTGTTGTGTTTCTAGAATATTATAATTGCTGTTAGTCAGCGTTCGCCTCCTTGGCTCCATATTTTGAATGGAAGAAACAAAAGAATGATGGTCTTTTCATCGTGTGCTGCTAATTAATTACAGAGTAGGACTGGTTCAACAGCTCAACACGTGAACTTCCCCTTTGCTATTGTGTAGACTTCAGTGCAGAAATCCTTTATGGCGCGATGGAAACCAACTTCTTAATTTTTGTAGCGTTTACTTGTTAAATTATACCCTTGCACCGAAATGGGTACTCCACGGTTTAAGAGTGTATATTAATTAATTAAATTCTCAGTGTTTTCAGCAGGTCAGATTTCTCTACAAACTTAGTAATTTTCTGCAGATGCTGAAGAGCGTCAGTCCCATCCGCTTGCTTCAGCAGCTTCCCACCGAGGTGGGGTTTTTTGGTAGGTTTTCCCCCTCATTCAGCGTCCCGGTGACTGATCCCTCAGTATTCCAAGATGCAGGCGCTGTCATCGGGATTCCAGCCCTGTACTTACTGCGATGCCAAAGCCCTACAGAAGGACATGAGGGCTCGATTCAGGTGATGGGACATCGCATTCAGCTGGCGGGGGGCAAAGCACTGAGGACACTGCCTCAACGCTTGATTTCAATTAGGGCACTGCCCGTTCATCTCCCTCACTGGAAAGAATTAGGAGGAAAAGGACTGTTGGGAAGGTTTCTAGGAGAGGAATCCCTACCAAGAGAAGGAGAGCGATTAGAAGAGAAAATCTTCTGACTGTCCTCTGTTGGTGGAATATATTGTTTATTTGAATCATAGAATCGAATCATAGAATCACAGAATCACTTGGGTTGGAAGAGACCTTCAAGATCATTGAGTCCAACCATAAACCTACACTGCCAAAACCACCCCTAACCCATGTCCCTCAGCACCACGTCCACCTGTCTTTTAAATACCTCCAGGGATGGCGATTCCACCACCTCCCTGGGCAGCCTGTTCCAATGCTTGAGAACCCTTTGGGTAAAGAAGTTTTTCCTGATATCCAACCTAAACCTCCCCTGGAACAACTTGAGGCCATTTCCTCTTGTCCTGTCGGTTGTTACTTGGGAGAAGAGACTGACCCCCACAAACCTTTGCTCCTCACTGGGATTTTTCCTGTCTCTCTCCATCTCCATTTTTGTCTCCAGGCTCTCTCAACCTTTTCAGCAACCGTGTATAACCTGCCCTTGGATTGTTAGGATTATTTCTTCTGGCGGTAAAAGTGCACGCAACTCTAAACCGGAGAGGCTGGCAGGGGCCAAAAGCACAGGTAGCTTCTTGAGGAGCATACGGAGAGGAAGGGAAGGACGGAATGGCTCCTTCTACCTCACCCTGCCTTGCACGGCTTTCCATTTCTCCCAGTCTCTGGATTTCTATCACCAGATACATACACGGGAGAATTATTTATAGTGTTGTCAAACGTATCCAGTCAGTCAAATATGATGGAGTTGCTTCATTCCTACTCTTAACAGGCACTGTACTGGGAGGTGCCACAAATCCGGAGGAGATCCAGAATCTGCATTTCCGTGCGTAGCAGCGTTTAAATTTTCAGGCTGAGAATTCTTTTCCATTAGGCTACATGCGGTCGTGGAGGGTCACCTCGAGACGTAAGTCCCCAGGGTCTGCCTTAAGAGGCATCCTTCATCCAACCTTTATCTAAAAGTCTGTTGGGGCCAGAGATGTTCTCCTGGCAAGCACGTGAGCCCCGTCCCCAGTTTGCAAGGGGATGTGGCCCAGGAGAAGCTTCATTGGTGTGACCATCACAGGGTGGTGAGCCCCTGGCCGGGGTTTCCCAGAGAAGCTGTGGCTGCCCCATCCCTGGAGGTTCAAGGCCAGGTTGGATGGGGCTTGGAGCAACCTGGTCTATGGGAGGTGTCCCTGCCCAGGGCAGGGGGTTGGAAGAGAATGATCTTTAAGGTCCCTTCCAACCCAACCATCCCAGGGTTCTATGATTCCATAACCATCTTTGTGAGCATCAAAGCTCCCAGCTTGGCCATGCGCTAGCCCAGCCAGCTCCCCCTGTGCGACCCTGCAGCAGGGATCAATTGTCTTTGGAGACACATCTCTGCATCCTAAGAGACAACAGCTTCTCCTCTTGTTAAAAAAAAACCCAAACAGAGTAAACAAAATCCTTTTGAGTTTCTGCACGCCAGAAAATCAAGTAGTCACCTCCCACAGGTCGTCTTCTTCCGGTGCTGCTGAGGAAATGTGAGAGACTTCAAATTATGCTCAACAGGCCTGAACACTAACTTTTAACATCTCCAAATTCCTTGCAACATCTAGAAAGAAAATTAACCTTCAAACAGAAATATCAATCAGGCTTTGGGCTTTTCCAGTTAGCTTTTACATTTGCTTTTACTTTACGTTCTCTTTTGCCATATTCATCTTTTCACTTGCAGCTTCTCTCCAGAAACTCTTGACAAGTACAAAAATGATCGGTTTTGTATTATTTCTAGATTTGCCAGAATTGAGGAAATCTCTTGATAACCTTGTTTATGCAAGAATTTTGGCTAAGCTGTATAGGTAAATGCTGCATAATGGGAAGGGATCAGATGAGTTTCTAAATTTCTTTGTTTGGGAGCTTGAGACTCGGGGTTGTTGATGTTGAACGTAAAAAAGTCCCAAAGCCTGTGGCATCTTGGCTCTGTTGATAGCTGGGGATGATTTTGGAGCCTAATTTTCACTCTTGTGTATTGAACTTCACAAGAAGGATAAGAAATGGAAACAGTCATCCTGTGTATGGAGCTGTCTATGGGCACAGCATGCAAAGCAGACAGGGTTTCAATGCGTACATGCGTATTGGCCAGGGCAAAATAAATATTGGCTGTAAGAATCACAAAGTTTGGTAAAGAGATCAGAAAACGGTGTAAATTGCAAATGTAGACAGCATCTGCGTGGTCGTTGCTGGCCCTGTGTCCCACGGTGCAGCATGGATTTCACCTGGATAAACCTCTCCAGATTGGGCTCGTCAATCTGTTTAACATGAGTTGTGGTTAAGCTTTTCTCTGCGCCTGGTGGGATCCCGAGAGCTTAAAACATGACAGGACTTTTTAATTTTAATTCAATTTAATACCCTGAAAAAGGAGGCAGCAGGTGACAGAGTGATGCGGAGCTGAGGCCTCGTGTTGCGTGACCTGAGATGTAGGAGGAAGGCACGTGTGGGAATGAGCATCCAAGGCATTCCGGCGTAGTGTTGGATGATTTTTGAGGTAGTCAGGGGGAAAAAGAGGGCTTTTTTCCCCCCCCGCCCCCTTAGTTCTTACCAGCGATGATCCTTAGAGCAATTTATCTGCAGATCCACAAGCAGACTTCATACTGGAGGGAGCTGGGGGTTTCGTTCCAAAAGAGTGTCCCCCAGTAAAACAGGATCTCTGCGATGTGGCGGACCAGGGCCAGGGCATAAACCCAGGAGCTGTGGTATTTAATGGCGTATAAATCCCCATCGCACGCGGGAAAACCTGCTGGAACTGACACAGCAGACTAACTGCAGCAAAGTAGCCTGAGCTGTAAAGTAACAACCGATAGAAAATATGGGGAAAATCTCATTTTACTCTCTACTGGATGGACCACTTACACCAATGATATGGTGTCCTCAGCAGTTAAAGCTATGGGCAGTATTAAATGCAGATTATAGAGCATAATGCGGCAAAGAAAAATCATCTTCAATTTGGGAAAATTTTGCGCTCTGTGATTCTGCGAGACTCTGCCCCCAACATGCCAGTTATTAAATCATTACTCGTATTTCAGGTGACACAGGAATTTCAAATCATGCTAAAACCTCCTTTGCATCCGGCAGCACAGGTGCCATCCACCGATGGGTGGGATGGCGGCTTTTGCCCGGGATCTGACCGCACAAGGGTGAAGGTGCACATCGCTGGGACCAGCCCCAGCACTCTGGGATCTTTCCTTGTTGGGAAAAAACCAGTTTTTTTATTTTTTAATCATGGTACAACATGTGAGGAGGGATGGTTTCACTGCTTCCCTTCTCCCAGAGCACTGAAGATAGACTTTTTTCTTGAGGACAGTGTTTCTTTGGAAGAAAAGATCTTTCTGTTAAAATAAGTTAAGTTTAGCTACCTTGTGTTGGTAATTACCCAGATATATACCGTTGTAAATGAGTCCACAGTCATCCCCGAAGGGAGATGACTCAGGGAGAAACAACGATTTCAGCCTGTGGAGCCTGAGATATGTGGAATGCCTCCATCTGACACCAAAGGCTTGTATGTAGATATCCAAAAGCCAAAAACAAAATATGATTCAAGTAATCTGACATTTTCCAGTATCCTGGATGACATTCTGAATTACTGGATTTTATGAATTANTCTTCCTTCCTCTCTTCCTTCCTCTCTTCCTTACTTCCTCTCTTCCTTTCTTCCTTTCGTTGACCATGTATTCTTGGACTTCAAAATCTTCTATAATAGGAGTTTCATTAAAATTTCATACTTTTTAGTGAGCATTTCTGATAGTGCTACATTCACACTATCATATAAAAAGCATTTTCTAATGAGGGGGAAGAAAAAAAGGACACTATTGACGACACTTGTCTCGTGACCGGCCATGCCATGGTTCCAGCTGCTGCAGCGGTGGCAGGACCAGCTGTTGTAGCCTGGATGGGATCAGACCATTCGGCACTGCAGTGGGAGCCAGGTTGAGATGGGATCGGTGTGGCCGCTCCGTGCTCTGAATTTTAACTGTGCCTGGTGAGAACTGTCTTGTTAGTCAAGGTCATCAACGTGATTCTGTTAGTGCTATTTGTATTATTTTTATTGCCTGGCAGGGGACCAAAAGAAGGTGGGCTTGGTAGGGAATTTGTTTCCACTCTGGATATTCGATCCGTCGAAATAAATACAGGCACTGGAGGAATCCGTCTATATCCATTGTCTCTCCGTGGTGCCACGTAGCATTTGCTTTGCTGAGGAAAAGCAGGAGCTGGGCTTTCCTTTCCAGCTGCCGGCCGTGCACCCTCCCTCCAGGGACGGGATGGAAGTCATGAACTTCTCTCTTCCCTCCCTTTATTTTGGCCACTAGAAGATACAGGCGCAGTAAAACCACGCTCATTTCTAAAGCTTTTGGGGTTCCACAGCTGATTTTTGGAACAGCGAGCCATTTTGCCAGGCTCCATTGCAAAATACGCGCGAGATGGCTACTAATTCTCTACGTGCGTTTGTTGTGATTGCGTGTGCTGCTCATATATATGTATATATTTAGAAGCAGCCCACAGTTAGGTGTCCCATTTAGCTGGGAAATCTTACGCGCAGATGCCCTGTGCATGCAAATGTATGTTTATGTATTGCAGCACTTTCAGTAGCATTTTAAAATGGCTCGAATGTATTCATCATTTTCTAGTATTTCAAAGGAATCTCCACTAGATACATGAACTGTAAAAATAATAATTGCGTTCCCTGTTCATCTTCGTGCATGCACGGGTTTTCAGATTCATGGGTTTGTACTTTGAAACCTCAGTCTTTTATACGAAGGTGTTATTCATTCGTGCAGTTCAGTCATTTCGTTGTCTACTAAACACGCATCCAGAAAAAAATTAGAGGGAAGTTTTTTTAGAAACAAACTCGGTCTGGTTGCAAACATTCTTTTGTGAAAAGCTGTTCCAGCAGCGTTCTTTGAAGTTGTATCTGCTGGGAAATTACACAAGTCAGGAATTAAGATACCAAAATCTGTCATCCCGGGCGCGCGAGGCTCAAAAAAACGTTGCCTATCGACAGTTTGGGCTGTTGTGCCCCAGAACCAGGGCGTAGATTTACTGATCTGCCAGAAATCCATAATAATCAGCGATCGTCTGACCGGATTATTTATCGATGCCCTGTTTCCCATTTCTACAGCAGAGGTATTAAGTTTTACATCTTTCATTCTTGTCTTTTTTTTTTTTCTTTTTATTAATGAGACTCTCGATACCATTGCTATAACATCACCTGTTTCAGCCCATTATATTTTCCATACGCATTGGTAGTGAGATATAATATTGTTGTGCCTCTTAGGATATGAAAGATTGATGAGGAAAGTGGATATTGCTTTTTTTCTGCGATTTGCATACTGAATTATGAGGGTCATCGCTTCTTCCATGAAAGCATTTCCTTTCAGCAGTGATATTTACTGCAATTCATTTAGGAAACTAAGAGCTCTAATTTTTGAGAGTGAGGTGTGGGGTTCCGACCGCATGACTCTAATTAAATTCAATGGGAAACTTTCAATAATTAAAACCTATTTTTCATCGCAGTTGCACCTCTGTTGCAGAGGGAGCAAAAAAACTAATTAAGAAGAATTCTGATTCACTGAACTCTTGCACGCCATTAGACCGCTGATTAGCAGAGTTCCAGCCATGCGCACGAGCGAAACCCTCTTATGCTGCTCCGTGGTGCCAGAGACAGGGATGAAAGGATAAAGTGAAGGCTAAAAAGGAAAGGACAGCTATTCCAACTGCCCTGACATTTATATATGAACTAATCTGAATAAACTAATCGTTTTGAGGAAACACAAGACAGTGAATATTCAGCTGGATCGGTTACGAGGAGCGGAGAGCTGGGAGCTTATTTAGATTATATGTACTTAGTAAGTCTAACTGGCCTTCCAAGTTTTCCTTGAACTGCCGTTAAAATGATAAAATGAAGGTGATGATATTTAATTGGCAAGACAAAACACTGACCCACTTTTTTTTTTTAATAGAGTAAGTTTTTTTTACTAGAGTAAGTTTTACTCTTACTCTAGTATTTCTGCTTAAGGACGTGGAGCGCTTTAGAGGAAACCGGACAAATTTCATTTAACTGGAAAGGTACCCAATGGATTAACAATTTTGTTCTTGCTGTGAAGGCGAGAGCCTCATAATTCATGCAAGAGGTGACATTTCCACCATCAGTGGAGATGCCTTGTTTTACATTTATACCGGAAGAAGACAAATGGAGTGTTTTTAAAACCTTGTTAATCTCTCATGTAGGAACGTGTTTCTTCTCCTTCTCCTTCTCCTTCTCCTTCTCCTTCTCCTTCTCCTTCTCCTTCTCCTTCTTCTCCTTCTCCTTCTCCAATATCAATATCAATATCAATATCAATATCAATATCAATATCAATATCAATATCAATATCAATATCAATATCAATATCAATATCAATATCATCCTTGGAAAAGCTGGAGAAATCCCAGGGAAAGAAAAAAATGGTCTCTTTTCCAGGCAGGTGATGGTCGGAGGATGTGATGGGAAGATGCATGGAGCCAAGGCAGCAGGTCGCCTTGTGTAGCCCCGGCGAGTCGCCAATGATTTTTTTGAAGAACTCAGTGAATTTGGGCTCTTGGGACCAAATTTTGGAGGTTTTAATGCCCATAAGGTGATGACAAAGATGTGTGTCTAGACATATGAGGTTGAAAATGATTTCCCCCTCCACCTGGATGGTGCAGGAAGGCATCCAGATTTTTGGTGAACAGGGATGTCCTACATGGGGAATGAGTACCCTACATGGGGTTGGAAGGGACCTCTGGAGATCATCTAGTCCAACCACCCCCTGCCAGAGCAGGTCCACCTACAGCAGGTGGCACAGGATGGCGTCCAGGTGGGTTGGGAATGTCTCCAGAGTGGGAGACTCCACCACCTCTCTGGGCAGCCTCTGCCAGTGCTCGGACACCCTCAAAGGAAAGAAGTTCCTCCTCATCTTCAGATGGAACTTCCTATATTCAAGTTTGTGCCCGTCACCTCTTGTCCTGTCACTGGGCACCACTGAAAAAAGCCTGGCCCCCTCCTCCTGGCCCCCTCCCTTTAAGTATTTGTAGACATTGATGAGATCCCCCTTCAGCCTTCCCTTCTCCAGACTAAACAGACCCAACTCCCTCAGCCTTTCCTCATAAGAAAGATGCTCCAGCCCCCTCATCATCTTTGTGGCCCTTTGCTGTCCCCTCTCCAGCCGTTCCCTGCCTGGGGAACCCCCCTGCCTGGCATTTCAATGGTTTCCCCTTACTCCCCAAGGGGAAATCCTCTTGTAGTCCTGTAACCAGTCAAGAATTCCTTCATTTCTGTGCCAAAGTCTGGCTATAACTTCTTTTTTTCCACCACTGCTCTACGAAATGTCGGCAAACCAGTCCGATAGCTTTCGTGAGCTCTTTCCATTTCCTTGCTGGGAGGTGCGGAAGCCCTTGCAGGAGGAAGGAGCATCTGCCCCGTGCCCTGTGCCATTCCGGGAAGATATTCCCAGCTTTGATTCCAGCCTGTCCCAATGACTGTACACCGCAATCAGAGCACCGCTGCAGCTAATATGTTCTGGCTGTCATTGCTGTAAAAGCATTAAAAAATAGAAGCTGTAACGATGACACCTGTCATCTCCGCAGCGCTGGTGAGGACCTGCCTAAAAATGACCCGCGTTTTCTAACAATCCAGGCTATTTTCTAACAGTCTAAAGCTCTGTGATCATCTTCTCTCTGTGACCTTCTCAGGGGCCATTATTTTTCCCCTTTATGATTTCCTTTTATCATAAATTCAAGCCGTTAATGCTGCTTTTTGTACATACATTTATTCTGAGCGCTGCAAATATTTTGACAAGGTATTATTCTTTCATAAGGTTTCTGTAAATACAATTAGACTAGATATAACTCAGAATGATGGTGGTCCTTCCAAGATTTTCTAGACTTCCCGTGGGGGCTGTTTAGTCCTTTAATTGCTTACTAATGTAAAAATATCATTGTTAGTATAGTATAAATCATGACAATTTTGTCCCACAAGAGGCTAAGAGCAGCTCAAGATGCCGTAATTAAGATATACTAATAGATCCGGCAATTTATATAACAGCAGCTTTTAACGAGGTTGAAAAATGGTATTGCTCATGTTGTACCAGAGGCAGGAAAGACAAAGAGAAATAGTTCCTTTTTGCCACAACGCAGCGTTTCGCTGGGTTTCGGGATTGGGAACGTCGTCTGGGACCCATTAAAGCTGCACATGTGGATTTTTCTGAAAATATCCACGTGGGTTTGACTTTGTAAGTCTCAGCTATTCCTTAATAGGTGCATTGAAGCCTCTGAACTAGGACCTCCTGAAGGATGTCAAAATTATTCTGGATATCTCCTTATAGGATTAGAAAATGTAAGCTTTGTGATCTGCCTGAGGATTTAAGATCATTTACGTCCCTATCAGGAAAGTTTCAGCCGGCACCAAGAAGTGAGTCTCTTTCCGCAAGAGCAGGGAAGGAGGCGAGTAGTGGGCTGCTTTCTCCAAAACCTCCCAAGAATTTGGGAATCTGAACCGATTCCCAGCACAGCAGTGGAGCAGGGATGCGGTCCCTGTGTCCCCAGGCCGTGCCTTGGCAGGCAGACCCAGAACGGAGCCGAGCTTTCCGGGGAGCCATAGGGAGCACCGGGATGGCCACATGCCACTCAGGAAACCCCGGAGCATCCCGGGGCGCCGGGCTGAGGTTTGCGGGGCGCTTCACACCGGGGTGTGGGCGCCTCAAGCGGGGTGTAGGAGCTGGTATCCAAAATAGCTATTAAACCCCCAAAGATTCCGGCTGCTAGGAGCTGCTATTCCCCAAATCTCTGCGGATTCCTAAGGGCTGGACAGATTGTCACTGGCATCAGCACTACAAATTGCTTTTACAGCCTAACCTTAAACTGGCATTTTATAAAAATCTATTAACAATTCCTGGAGCGGCCCTGGGGACTCCCTTTTCTTTCCGTGTCTGAAAAAGGACTCCAGTTACACTCCAGCTCTCATTCCCTCTGGACTGGCGAGTCTTGACATTTTTCTGCGTGAATCCGAACGGCTTCAGAACACGGTCGACGAGGGGCACTGGCTCTTCTCACACCCCTCGGCAGCCCGAAACTTGGGGATGCTCCTGGCTCCGGGGACTCCCCCGCCTGGCTCGGGTGACCTCCCCTCCCTCCGAGCAATTCGCCATCATCGCTTGGATGGTTTTATGGATTTCTCCAGCCCAAATGATGGGGTTTATGATGCATCGTCGGATTCCTTAATCACCGTGAAAATATTTTACAACAACAAAGGTGGTAAAACACCAGCTTTGGGTGAGGTGGCCGTAAATTCGTGGCTGTAAGCGCGACTATGGAGAGTTGTATACTTTTGTAGATGCCTCCCCGGGTGGTGCTCTTAGTCTGTGTACCAATAAGAGCGATTTTATAACATAAAAGCGGTGGGAGCGAAGAGACTGAAGTGAATGGTGAAGCTCTGACTCGGGACGTCAGCCCTGTGAAAGCTCGTTAAGAAACGCTCTGTAGTTTCAAGGTGAGAACTGGAAGCTCCACAAGGTTTCTTGCTGTTAACGGTTGGATTTTCTGGTTGGTTGCGTGGTTAAACGAAAACCAGCCCAGCCAAAAAGAAAGTCTGGAGGCACGGGGATGATTTCCGTGGTTGGGATTGTCCTGTGGCTGCCTTGGCTCAGCGTGGGGCAGCACCAGGATGGGGCTGTCTCATGAAGGTGGTTGTGCCCTGTCCCTCTCAAGCAGCCGGTTCCGTAGGGACCAGAGCCACCTGCTGCTAATCCATGCTCACCTGCAAGACCTCCCTGCGCTGCCTGTAGAGCTGCTTGTGGCCAGGTGAGGCTTGTCCTCCATCACACAGCGAGGATTTTGGGCAGGAACCTCTTTTGGTCCCGCTCTCCTGCTCGTCTCGACTGCCCTGTGAGTATGCTGGAGGGACTCATCCTGATTTATAACCAAATTCATGCTTGAAATTAATCTCCATTAGTGTTTATGGTTCGTGGAGTCTTTAGTAACCTTCAGCTTTCACTAGTAATTGCTAAAGTGAAGTTTTGGTACTGTTTTAAGGTATTTGAATGCCTGTGGTGCAGTGAGGAGCACAGGAGGGCAAGTTATGGAGCGATGCTGGGAAGAACCGTGAGGCTGGGTTTGCAGACGCCCCGTTCAAATGCGGAAAAGCAAATGCAGCGGGAGGTGTTTTGCCCTCTGTTTGCTTTCAATTATGGCAAAAAGAGGTGTTATTTGTTCTGTTAAGTTAAACAATTTTAGACCAAGGTATAGGTGATATTTAAGTTGAGAACATTCCTTTTAAGAGCTGTGTGAGGGTAAGGCATTTCATAACAGCTTTTGAAACGAACTTCTTGATATTTGAACACAAAAAGGTGTCGGGTCCTGTACTGGAAACTAAATACCCTGCCGGGTTCTTCGCTGGTGTGAATTAATGCCTGTCCATTGGCTTCGATGCCGAGGGATCACGTCACCCAGAAGAGACCTGGTGCCTGGCGTGTGGAGGGATGTACTCCTGGAATATGGACCGGCGAGCTGTGGAAAAACAGAGGGAATGGAGGGACGGGGCAAGAAGCAAACTGGCTGTTCTCTGCGTGGTTCAGGCAGTGCTTGGCGCGGGGAATACGCTCAGCATCTCCTTGCTGGTGGCACACAGCCTTGCCTGGAGCCCTGCACCGATTTTTAGTCACAACACTGAATAATTCAACTTCCAACATCTCTTGGTGAAAAAGCGTCTCCTGATATTTTAAGATTTCATGGCAGAAATAATGCTGGGGGGGCTTCAAGCCTCGGGGATGCATAGGTATGAAACGTTCTCCATTTTCAAGTGCGTGGCGGTCTGATCTCGGAATATGTCTTCATGTGTTTATATGGAATTTTAGAGAAGCTTTTGCGCGCGTCCGCTCGGGCTGCGGATAAGAGCGGCTCCTGCGGGGCAGGACGACGGACTCGCCAGAGCCAGGATGCGTGGAGGGATGAGCAGGGATGAGCCTCCCTTCCCGCCTCCCCCTGATTTTTTGCCGGGGGTATTTGCACTTCATTTCACTGAACGTGTCTGTCTGATTCATTGACAGCTGCTAAGGAGGCAGCGGAGAGTAAGCCGTGCATATGAAATTTCGGTGAATAACGTCTGCATTTCAATGAGCCGGAGCTGTTGTTACCTAGCCATTTATTATGTGGCCTTTGGGGCTCTTGACAGGCAACACCCAATCTGTTTCTCATCAGTTTAAATTCCAATATTTACTTACAATTGGTTCACTATAAAGACTTTCCTTAAGGTTGTGTGCGTCAGCTTCATGATGAAAATGTCTCCTCTCCGAACCTCGGCCTGCCGTTGTTTGGACATTTAGATGTATCGAAGAGGGAGTAGCGGAGAGGAGATGGAGGACAGAAGCGGATGCTGGTAGCTGGTGGGGACGTAATTCTGCTCTCTGCTGCCCCTGAAGACAAGAAGAAAGGGCCCAAGATCTTCAAGAGGAATCAAGACTGGCCTAAGGGGTGGTAATAGTTATTGGCAGGAGCTGGGTGTATTTTTGAAATCCTGATTGAAACCAACCATTTTAAAGTGGTTTTTTTTTTTTTTTTAAAAATGAATATAAAAGCTGTCTACTTTAGAAGGATGGTATTCCAGGTGCAAGAAGGATGGTATTCCAGGTGCAAGAAGGATGGTATTCCAGGTGCAAGAAGGATGGTATTCCAGGTGCAAGAAGGTGCTTCATGTCAGGAGAAGCAAGAGCTGGTGGGGTGGGGATACAAAGCTTCTGGGTGTGTGTGTGCCCAGGGTTCGGACTGGAGCTCTAGCCAGAATAATCCACTTCTGCAAGAAAAAAAAAAAAATAAATTCAATAGATTGGCCTCCGAGATGAGCTGTGTTGTTTGATCTGCCTTGTTCCTTGGTGTGTTTTCAGAGCTGGCGCTTGCATCCTTGTCCCAACTCAAGTTTGGTGGCAAGTGCTTGGGAACACAAAATCTGTTCAGCGTCTGCGTGGCGTTTTCTCGGTTGCCCCGATGCAGTCTGGCTCGGTATTCCAGGGTGATTCCCGACGACGGGGCTGCTCACGTTGGTTTCCCACGGCAAAAAGGGCAGTGAGACAATCTTGGAGGGCGCAGCAAGCCAAAAAATAATAACACCCGGCGCTTCCAAGAGGAGCCCAGGATTTCCGGGCGAGGAGCGGCTCACCCCAGCGCCGGTCGCTGTGGATGTGTCTTGGGGATCCTCACGGTAAAGAGGCATTTTTGCCCTGCGGGGGTAGGGATGTACGTGACCGCTCTGCCGGTCTCCTTGGGACTCTCCTCCGCAGGTTAGCCTGTAATTTCCTTGCCGTGGGATTTCTTTCCCTTCGGTTCTTCTAAACTAGCAAGCTGTCGGAGGCAGCCTGCTGTGCCGGCTGGGTTTTACCAGCCCCGCACCGTCGATATTAAATCCCTATATTCTACTTTTCCCTACAAGTGAAAAGCATTGCGATAGCCAGGCTTTCCCCTCCATCCCATGCTTTTCCTGGGGAAGTTTTAGGTAGCCTCGTCGCTTGCATTCCCGAAAAGCGGACGAAGCCAAGAAGTGGGGAACGTAGTAGAGGGAAGACTAGCTCTGTGACGAGGGAATGGTTGTGTTGATGGGGAGATCCCTGAAAACGCCGGCTCGCTTTAGCAGGGATGACTGCTTCGCTTCAGCGGGAGGTTTTCCACCTGTAACGTGTGCCCCGTATACAGTGACAGTATAATACTGACATAATTGGCATTAGTTTTCCTGTCTCTCCGTGCTGAGGAGCATCATTGCAGGTGACAGGGAGCAAGTCTTCGGGTTCCCTTTCACCGACTCAACGGAATGACAACGCACCTTTTATTTTCTCCATCCTACATGCACCGGCGACGCCTGTGACGCGGCCCCGAACAATGCGGCGCCGGCGTTCAGCCGGTAACGCCTGGGTGCACGCGAAATATTCATGAATTACAAATGAAGGCTTCGGAAGGGAGGATCTCTGCCTGGGTAGTAATGGATTAACAAATTAGGATGTGATTTGTTACATAGAAATTTGCTTCTTCCTATTTAATTTATAGGACGTAGCATTTTATGAAGGAGGGGCTGGCCCTTAAGGCTTAATGTAAAGTAAACTAAAAGGAAATGGTTTTACAGATGTCACGCGTGATACAATAATGGATTTTTGCCGGGGGGGGGAGGGGGATGGGGACAAGAATCATTTAAATATTCTTCATACTATGAAGTTACAGCATCTTCAGACTCTTGAAGTTGTGTATAAGCTCAGGGACAGAATGTAATTGCGCTCCCAGATGGAATTGCTGCAGTTTTATGCCTGAGCAAACAAGAACTGAGCGACGGGGATGCACAGACTGGCATTTTCCGAGGTCTCTTTTTTGAGTGCCGTGCTAGAGAAAGCTAAAATATAAAAGACTGTCAGAAGAAACAACCGTAACTCCATTGGAAACCAATTTGCAGGAATCCCATTGAGCAGCCCTCAAAAGAAGGGATTTTGAACATTTGGGACTCTTATTTACTGTGCGAGACAACGGGAGTGTTGGAGATCCACCTCCTGCTGGGCTCTCCGGGCTGTAAGTGGTGCGAGATGCCACTAACTTTGGGTGACAGCCAGCAGAAAACACGGGCTGCGGGGCATCTCCCAGTCCTGGAGAGGATTTCTTTCCCTGTCCTAGGGGGAGCTGCTTCCTCTCTGCGTCTGGATCCATCCCCTTCCGTTTGCAGACATCGCATCTCCCAAGGCAAGGTCTAGGATGTCCTTCGGCTGCAGGGGAGTTTTCAGCTCAGCTCTCCAGTTTGGAGAGGTGCCCTCCTGCTCCGCGGACTGGGTGCTGCAGCGGGCGCTCTGTGTCTCTGGCTGCCACCAGACCTGGAGATGGTGGTTCCTGGACTACCGGAAATTGTTCCTAGCTTTTTATGTGGTCATCCTACAAGGAGAAGTTACTCCGTTTACTCCGGATTATGAAGACTGTGGTTTTGACCTGAATTGTAGTGATGGAGTGTTGCTCTTTGAACAGGATGGAGAAAGGGAAAGCGAGCTGGTTGCACGAGGAAACGTCTCATTTGTGGTTGATACCATTAAATTGTCAGCAACAGTTCAAGTGAAGCTTGAGGCTCCTCCAGAGAATTAGCAGGCACTTGCAGTCGCACTTGTTCCAGGGCTTTTCCGGCGTGTTGTGAGAAGCCAGGCACTAGAGGAGGAGGGTAGTGCTGGAGCTGGGACTCGTCCCGCTTCGCCGTCCCTGAAACTGACTTGCGGCGGGCAAGAGATTTAACCTCTGCTTGCCAGATCCTCTTCTCAGAAGTGCTGCCGGCACTCAAGATCGTTAAATGCTCTTGTGTGAGCGCGTTACTGCCCTTGAAAACCAAAGTAAAAGCATCCACAGCTCCATTTTACAGACTGTCTTTGCCCACTGTTTCCCTGGCGTAGGATCTCTGGCCAGCAGTGGCGACTCGGTAGAAGCACTACAAAATAGAATCGCAACTTATATGGGTCATCATATCCATAACGATGAGGTGGGTCCGTAATTTCAAGGTGGGGCTTCATTCGTCTGTATGAGGACGGTGGGTCCTTCTTCTCTAAACCCCTTGAGCTGTCAGCAGAGCAGGGGTTGGTGACAACCCTCCCTCCTGCCTCGTTATTTGACCACGTGGTCCTTTTCTCTCACAAAACATGATGTATTTTATGTAACAGTAGTAGGAAAGACTGAAGATATCCCCATCCTTGCCATGGATTTGGTGCCTTTGTGGGTGACGTGGGTACAAACGCTCCCTGTCTCCGAAGGTGAAGGTACCCCTGGGTGGCTTCCGGAGCCTTGGGGCCGCTGGAAAAGGCGGTAGGGCTGAGGTCATCCTCTTCTTCCTCCTCGAGTTAATGTAGTTGAAGCTTTTGTGACTCATGCGAACTCTTTGGAAAACTCAGCCCAGCGATAATTTATTCACAGATAAAGAAGATTATTTAATCCAAGCTTATGACGCGGAGAGGAGGGCGGAAAATACTGCCTGCTATGCGTAGTATTTTTGCATTTTTGCATTTTTGCATTTTTGCAGGGGCTTTACTGCTGCCTGGCTGCACTGACGTGATGCAGCCTGAAGTTTTATATGCAGAGCACGGCTCAGTACATTGTAGACTTCTAGGGAGGTACGTTGGGGCCCCGGAGGCATAAATTCCTCCGTATTCTGCTTTCTGTGCTCCTGTTAACCAGGCCCTGGGGAGTTTTCGGAGCACCTGAAAGTATCTTTCTTTCTCCCTCTTCCTCACGGATACGTACAACCTTGCTGTTTCATCCTCCCTGCTTTCATGGCGGGCTTCTGAGGTGTCTCCAGCAGCCCACTTCATCCCTTCAGGAAGACCTTTGGCCTTCACAGTTTCACACCGAGGATTCCTTTTGTCGCAGGGTGTCGGATAATTAAGCGTGCAATTATGTTATTGTCATTTCCCTTGAAATGGGTAGAAGAAGGCTCATTTTTGCCATCTGCTTTTGGTTACCAGGCTTTGGGGAGCTTTGTGCTTAATTCCAATTTCTTCCAGATTCCGACAGGTACCGGGCCTGTCGTGCGGTGCCTTTCTGCGGGAGTGCAGCTCTTTATTATTGAGAATCTGTCATTTATGTAAATCCTTCCCCACATTATCACTTCTAAGCGGGGCGAGAGGATTCCCAGCTCCTGGAATCGGTATCTGGTGGGTAGAGACGATCCAGGTATGAAAGCGCCGGAGACAGGCGGGAATTCTTCCACCTTTATCTGCTCTTTGCAGCTGAATTTCTCAAGGACTGATTCATGTAGGTCCGGGAGATTCTGTTCCGCACTCAAATACTTGCCTGGCTGACAAGCTGGCGACTTCCAGGTTTTGAAGGATACTAAATTAAATTAGAGTTGCGAGATCCCAGTCTGTTCTCTCTGCAACGGCGACGGCATCAATCCATCTGGATTGGAACGCCGTTTCCGCTTGCACGTACCCACGATATCCCTGGCTGACACTCTGCCGGCGTCTCCCCGGTTTCCTCCGATGCCTGCCTCTACGGATAGACTAGTGAATTTCTCAGCATGCCAACAATGCATCCGTCAACCGTTTCTTCTTTTTCCAGCCATGGAGGGGGGGGGGGGGAAAAAACCCATAGCCTGGTGGCATAGGGTGTACGCAGCAGTGATCGGGAAGAGGTATCCCAGGAAGCTCATTATCTCGTTAGAAATAGCACGGAGGGAATTGGACATACAGGCTTGGGCAAGGCTTTCCGAGTAAGGGCTTAATTTGGTTGCTAAAATCTAGGGCTGATGCCTGATATTTGGCTGCAGAAGGGGTCTGGGAAGGGGTTTTGGGCGCAGACGGATTGCTGGCAGACCCACGGCACGCTTCCCGGGCTTGCCCTCCTCTTGTCCCATTCTCCTTAGGAGCCCCATGTCCCTGCTCGAATAAAAAAATGCCTGAATAAAAAAATGCCAAAAACTAGTAATGAGATGTTCTTGAGCGAATACGTTTGACGCATTACGGAGAGCACGGAGCCGTTCCTCTCCGGCCCTGTTCCATTAGTGAAGCTACATTATACACTCCAGCTACAACATTCGGTTTTCCCAATCCTGTATTAGTCATTCCCGGGTTTGCTCGCTGACCTGGAGGAAAGACATGGGCTAACTGGGATGGCCACCGGGACTGCTTTTGAGTGGGCTGCATCAGACTTCAACGTGCCCTATGTGCACATCTATAGGTAATTGTAGGCAATTACGGGCTATTCCGCTGCTCGAGGAGTTTTTCCGTGTTCCTTCTTCGTCAGCAAAATAATGGCTGGTTTTAGCCCCTGCTGGAGGTTGTCCCAAGCCGTCCCCGACGCTCTGCCTTGCCCTGGGCAGCACCGTGCCACGGGGAAGGCGATGGGAATGTTACCACCCCTGGGAATGGGGGACAAGTTCTACCAGCAACCGGAAAGGTGAAGTTTGCATGAAGCCTTAAGATTGGGCTTTTCCTTGCGGTGTCGCGTGTCCCTACGGCAGTTAAATTCCTCGGAGGGGCTTTGGGGAGGGTCTGAGCCTCCGGGTGCGGGTTCTGTCCCTAATTTCCTCTTTCTTCTTGTTCCCAGGATGTTGGAGCTTCCTAAGGTGTGAAAAGGGGCTTTTTATGATCTAGTAGAGATGTAAGGGGAGGGGAGAGAGGAGATGGACCTCAGAGCTATTGTTTTAAGCATCCAAAGAGCTCTATTGTGTTCTGCAAATTGGCCTGAGCATCAGAAATGATGTCCAACTGTTCCTCNAAAAAAAAAAAAATCAACAAAAAGAAAGAAGCTGTGAAACAGCTGTGACGCTTTAGATAACTTGCTAATGGATATGCCAGGCTGTTAAAGAGGCCGTTTACAAAAAAATCTGCACATTTTGCAGGCAGGTAGGATGGGCTGAGGCCTAGGTGCCCTCCCCCCCCAGTGACCATGTTCACATCTACAGCTTGGAGTTTCTGCAAAAATTATATATATTCATGTGCTTGTAGTGTCTTATCTGATTTTTTTTCCGGTCCTGCAGTCCCAAGACTCCCAAGGGATGAGCACTAAAGGCGGTAGTTGTAGCTTTGCCATGGAAATAAGTTGCCTGCTTTTATTTTATGGATTTAAGATAGGATAAATAACACTGATTTTTGATTTTCTGTCCATATGACACCTATACCAATCCCTTCCTGTGCTGGGGTTTTAGTTCCCTAAAGGCATTTTCCCCTATTGCACTGCAAAGGCTCCGCTGAATAAGTACCCGCTGAATAAAAGCTTCTGAGATGAGATCCTGGGAGAAGATCTGAACGTCTGTGCAATAATTATTAAATGATTAATGTGAATAATGTTCCCTGTAAGTGAAAGACTTGGAGGTGTATTATTATATTAGCAGTGTTTATAGCAAAACAGGTAATAGCGTCCCAATTAATGTCACAGTGTGTGCTCATTAGGTTTTCAGCTGATCTTAAGGAACTTCATTCTTATGACAAATAAGAACTTTCTGGTGGAATAATAATAATATTAAGAAAAGAATTGCCCTAAATAAAGCCATGACAGAAATCTTGTGTATAATAAGTCTCCGTAGCTAGTCTTACTGTGCTGTCTAAGGCTTTAAAGATTTATGCCAAGGTATGGAATATACTAGGGATTGTCATTTATATCGGAATAAACAAGTTGCTGTAGCCCAATTGGTGGAGTATAAGGCCCATAGAAATAAAGGATGGGAGGTGCTGCAAGGAGAGGATTTTGGGTTCTCCACTGAATTCCTCCCACGTCAGGAGCTCACAAGGTGGCTTGGTGCCGTCTGTTTTCGGTGTTTGCACATCCCTGAGCTTTTCATTTCCTTCACCGAGCAGGGAAAGAGCGTGAACAATTTGCCCAGAGGTTCCGTCAGCAATGACGCTGGGAATAAAACCCAACTCTCCTTTTCTAAATGACTGGGAAAGTCAACTGGAAAGTACCTTTAGCAAATAATAACCCCACGCACCAGGACAGGTGAGGGGTGACCTGCTGGGAAGCAGCTCTGCAGAGAGGGACCGGGGAGTCCTGGTGGCCAACAGGATGCCCATGAGCCAGCAATGTGCCCTTGTGGCCAAGAAGGCCAGTGGCATCCTGCGGGGCATCAAGAGGAGCGTGGCCAGCAGGTGGAGGGAGGTCATCCTGCCCCTCTGCTCTGCCCTGGGGAGGCCACAACTGGAGTCCTGGGTTCAGTTCTGGGCTCCCCAGTTTAAGAGGGACAGGGAACTGCTGGAGAGGGGACAGCGAAGGGCCACAAAGATGATGAGGGGTCTGGAGCATCTTTCTTATGAGNAGATGATCTCTAGAAGTCCCTTCCAACCCCTAACATTCTGTGAAATTGGCAGGTGTCACCAGCCTGGGAAGAACCAGGGGAGGAAGGAGCCAGCCTTGGTACGGGAATGATAGCTTAGAGAAAAGATACCAAATTGCCATGATCTAGTGAAATAAGGGAAGGAGATGTAGGCAAGAGCCCCCCAAGGGGGGGGTGTTCAGCCTGGGGCTGTTCAGCCTGGAGAAGAGAAGGCTCCGGGGAGACCTGATAGCAGCCTTTCAGTATCTGAAGGGAGCCTACAGGAGAGCTGGAGAGGGACTCTTTGTCAGGAAGTCCAGTGACAGGACAAGGGGTAATGGTTGTAAATTGGAAGAGGGGAGATTTAGATTAGATATTAGGCAGAAGTTCTTTACTGTGAGGGTGGTGAGGCACTGGAACAGGTTACCCAGGGAAGTTGTGGCTGCCCCATCCCTGGAAGTGTTTAAGGCCAGGCTGGATGGGGCTTTGAGAAACCTGCTCTAGTGAGAGGTGTCCCTGCCCATGGCAGGGGGGTTGGAACTTGATGATCTTTAAGGTCCCTTCCAACTCTAACCACTCTGTGATTCTATGATTCTGTGAGAAGAGCATGGGTAGAAATTGACAAAGGTTTGGGCTTCACCGCACTGTTGCCAGAAGAGGAGCTGGAAGAGATGATGGATCCCATAACCAAAAACACACTGCTGTCATCAAAAAGGCAAATACCGGTGCGACAACGGAAGCGTCGCGTGTGGCAGCGCTGGAGTGGAGTTATTCTTCTCCACTTGGCACTGATGAAGGCCACAGCTGGAAACAGGACTCTGGTTTGGGCACTGCACTGGAAAACTCCGCAGCCAATCTGCGGCGCTCCGGGGAGTGTTTAGAGGTTTGGGAAACGGTGACCTTTAAGGGAAGGTTTAAACTCTGGGCTGGTTGAGCTAGAAGGAGGAGGTTGAAGCATGAGTAGATCTTACAATAAAGAAAATTTTGTCGTAAAGAGGATGTTATCAGTTATTTTCTGTGTCTTCCAGCGACGCAGCCGTTAGAGGCCAGCTTAATAACCAGCAAAGCTTTAAGCGGGATGCTAGGGAAAAAAACCCCAATTTTCCCAATATAAAAATAACTCTGGACATTTTTTCTTTGGAGTTCTTAAGGACAGGAGAGGCAAGCATCGGTCAGGGATGTTTCAGATCTGTTGTTGCGCCCCAATATCTTGCTGAGGTGCTTTATGCCCCCCCCCCCCGCCATGTCCATGTCCCACCCCACCTCCAGCACTCGGGGCAATCTATTTAACAAGAATTTTGTCAGCCACTTGAGTGGCTGCATGGGCCGGGATTAATTGTGTTTGTCTCCGTGATAGATGCTTTTCAGCAAGTATTTTCATGAGGGAATCGGCAAATTAGACCGTAGTGATCTTTATGCTTTAGAAATGTGTCATCAGGAAGAAACCTCGGTGCGGCTTGTTGATGCTGCCACAATTAATGGCCGTGCTAATTTGTCATCTCTTCTTGCTCGCTCTCTAGCCATCGCTGTAACTTCTTGTCCCTTCCACGCCATCCCCCCCGCATTTCAATGAAATATTCAAGAACGATCGCCAACGATAAAATGTATAGGTAATCTGAAGTGACAGTTGTTGTATGTGAATCATTGATATTTTAGATAATTGCATTTAAAGTCCAGTCTCATAATGGTTCGTATTGATCGAGGGTAGGTAGCCAGATGTACTGTGGAGCTGCACTGGCAGCTGGATTTCGGAGAGCGGCAGAGCTTTTTCCATCTGGGAGTGTTAAAAATGTTCCTCCCCCTGCTCACGCCCCCCTGGAGCTGGCTGCCGGCAGGGCCGGCTCAGCCGTGGCTCCTCTCCACAGATTGGAGCGAGACCCATCCCACTAAGCAAAAGTTCAGGGCTCCTCAGGGCCATTTTGTAAAATGTCCCGTTATTTTTCAGCTTTCATAGAATCATAGAATGGTTTAGGTTGGAAGGGACCTTGCAGATCATCACGTTCCAACCCCCCTCCCACAGGCAGGGACACCTCCCACTAGAGCAGGTTGCCCAAGGCCACATCCAGCCTGGCCTGAAACACCTCCAGGGATGGGGCCTCAACAACCTCTCTGGGCAACCTGTTCCCGTGCCTCACCACCCTCAAAAGAAAAAATTTCTTCCTCATGTTTCATGTAAACCTGCCCTCTTCCAGTTTAAAATTCCACAGGGAATGAGTTTTGCTGGTGGGCCAGCGTGGTCTAGAGGCTTTGGGTTGTCACGTGCCGTGAGTGTCACTTGAGATGTTACAGGCTGTCAGGAATGGATATGCCTACGCGGTATCTAGCTGAAACGTTTTTATTTAACTGAAAATGATAAATCTGATGGTTAAATGCCCCAGATTAGAGAAGAGGGTTGGTTTGCTTTTATTCAGTGGTCTGTAACTCCGCATTGTCGGGCTTTTCCGTCAGCGTAATGGAAGGTGATGTCATCAAGAGATGTAGAAATTTTGTCCAGACTTTAGCATTTGCCTGTGACCGAGATTAATAATGAGCTCAGGACCGTCTCAGTTGCCGCGTCTGTCCCTTTCCAACCCCTGTACCATCCTGCCTGCTTGTCATAACGAATAAAAATTAAAGATGTCGGTAGTTCAGGTAGGTTGAGGACCAACCGACTTGTTTAATAATGTCTTTGATTGCGGTTCAGCTGTCTTCCTTCATAACGCAAACCAACCAGGTTTAACTAATTACCGGCATCAAATGTGTCAAAATCTGGGAAGCGAGAAGATGGGAAATGGGATGCTTTTTCCCTGTCGCCAAGCGTGCGAGTTGAGTATTTGCGAGGAGGGCGCTGTCGGGAGAGCGGGAAGCAGGTGGGAATGCAGCAGGTGTTGGCTGGTCGGGGCGTTACTGGAACAATTAACACAGTAAATGGCAGATGAAGTTAGGGACGTGCTAGAGCAAGTCAACGTGGGAGGCCCTGTGTTTATCCCATCACAGAACGGTTAGGGTTGGAAGGGACCTTAAAGATCATCCGGTTCCAACCCCCCATGCCATCTTCTGCTACACCAGATTGCTCCAAGCCCCATCCAACCTGGCCTTGAACACCTCCAGGGCTGAGTATTTTCCCAGTGTTTTCTTCCTTCTGTTATCAATAAGCATTATTTTGGGATTATGAGCTACAAGAGAAGCTAAAAATTGAGTATTATAAACATGTTCTATGGTCCCAGGAGCTCCTTGTCCTTATCCCACCCAGCACCGGGCCATAGCTTTGCTTGGCTACGGCAGGATCGCACCCTGCGCCGCTTAACATCTCTCTGCCTCCATTTCCCTATCTGCCCAAGAGGATTATTAATAATAAAAGCTACTTTTCTCACGGGACCATGCTGAGGTTCAGTTCATTAGTGTTGGTAAAGCTCGGTGGGCCCTCCAGTGGGACGTGGGAGATGGAAGGAGGCAAGAGGGGTGATGAAACATCTTTTTTATTTAAGCCCTTGGTGGCGTGTGAGATGTCAGGGGCCAGAACGAAGACTCTCTGTCTCCATAAAAGGCTCCATATGAGGGAGAAAATAAGAAGAAAGGCACTTTTTAAGAGTCACTTTTCAGGTATTAATCATAGTCTAAGTATTTACAGAGTGTCGCTGTCATATTTACTTCCCATCCGCAGTCTATCTTTCGCTCGCGCCGCTGATTAATTGCCTGGCTGGACATCTGAAGTCCTGATTAATTGATGACCCAAATGATGACCCAGAAATACTAACTAGCATGCCCCCGTGCTTAAATGCTTTTTTTATATGCAAAAAAAACCCCCTCGCCAGGCGTATTTTGTAGGCAAACCCCGAAAGTTTTCCTTTGTCTTGTAGTATGGGATTTTGCTCCCTCCCGAAATGGGTAAGGCAGGATTTTTATAAAGCAAAGT
This sequence comes from Chionis minor, assembly GCA_013398295.1. Lineage (NCBI taxonomy): Eukaryota > Metazoa > Chordata > Aves > Charadriiformes > Chionidae > Chionis > Chionis minor. The sequence goes on along the minus strand of VZSF01002037.1, from coordinate 200,474 downwards.
ACTAGAAATGGAAAATCGTAACCCTTTGGGTTTTCAACTCGGAACAGGTGTGTGTATATTTTGGTTTACACAAAAAAAAAAAAAAGAAAAAAGGAAAAAAAAAGTAAATTACTTAGTGTGTTTTGCATTCCATGTGCAGCCCATCGTCCTCTCGTTATCCGGCGTTAATCTCCCGTGCCGGTATCGCAGGAGAAAAGCGGAGAGCTGCATGCAGAGCTGCAGAGGAGTGTGACAAGGCAAAATAACTCTTCGCTATGCTTTTATAATCTCCCCAACCCACTCCCGTTCCCAAGGAGAAGTTAAAGAAGCAGCACTCGGGTGCCAACAGGAAAGGAGACAGCGTTTACCTACTTTTGCATCTTTCTGGTGTCTCTTCTGGCCCTCCTCCTGGCTCCATGCAGGTTTCTAAAGTGGAATCCTGGTGGGATCCTCTGCTGTAATTCTCTCTTATCGTGCAGGGCCTAAATAATGTAGAAGTGAGGAATGGAGATAATAGGACTGCTGACATCTGGCTAATTGCCATGCTTGGCTGGGGGCTGCCTGGCAGCTGAGGGAGGCATGATTTGGGGATGAAGAACTTCTAGTGAACCGTGATGGACAGAAGCCATCAGAGAGAGACAGCCAGTGAAAGAAAATACGTGTTCTGGGGTTTGGGGTTTTTTTTTCCTCTCTAAATGGGCCTCGGTGGTAATGCCATCACCTCTGTTATCGTGCAGCTTGAACCTATCAGAGATAACGGCTTGGAGGATGGGAAGGTGCAGCCACTCTTTAACAGTTGCAGCTGAATTGCAGCGTGAAGTCAAGACGTGTCACGTGTTTTCTGCACGTTTTCCTCTTTTCCTGCCATTAGGAGTGGGAAAAACCAAGCAAGCCCCACCTCATGGTTTGGGATTTTTTTAAATCACTCTAAGAATTTGGTTTTTCCACTTTTTAATGTGCTTTTAGCCCAAAGGAAAAAAGGCAACTGTGCTTTTACAAATTCACTCCCCGCTTCAAAATGATGAGGGTGGTTTGAAGGCTTGCCTTCCCCTCCAACCCTCTATTGTTCTCTTCAATTGGAAACTCTTCCAGGTAGAGATAATGTCTCTGTAGGCATTTGGCTTCTGGAGCATGGCTACACCATTAATATGACTAATTTTTCATTTTTAAATGTACATGTTAACAGAAATGTGTATCTTTAAAAAAACCCAAGGTCCGTTTACAACTTTCTGCAAAGAAATTGTGAATGGCCTTTCAAAACGACCCGTGCTTAAAGGTGGTTATTTTAGTTTTGCGAGGTGTTGGTTGAAGGTGAAATACGTGTCCTGTCGTTGAATTTGCAAGAGAAACTAGTTTTTCCAAAAGGATGTAACTCTGCTGGCGGAAGGAGTCTCTTTGCGACAAACAAGGTGTTTGGGGTAGAAATATTAACATAACTTTTTTGGGAAAAGATCCAAATTCGCTTTGATTGTGTTCACGAGTGAAGTCATTTCAAATCAACCCCAAACTTGCAGTACAAGCCCCGGATTTATTTCAAAGGGAATAAAGATTCTGACACTGCATTGAGGGTTTCCAACATTGCCTGGACGGGAGAGCCCATTGCTGGTGGCCTAATTTGAACCCAGTATGGTTTTGGATGGGCTGGGGCAGCAAAACTCCTTTTCTCTTTAAAAAATGGTATCAATAATCAGTAAGGGCTTAGCTATAACATCACCGACTGCTTCTCTTTACGTATCACGCTCAGTGAAATGCTGACAATTTTCTATTCTTCTACAAAACCTCTACGTTTCCGAAGACCGTGATTGTATGGCGAAGACAGAAAAACGCTGGAGAAAGCAGTGCTATTTTGTGAAGCGGTGGAAATGTAGACCTGCGGCACGCACGCAAAACAACCACTTACTTATACACACATACTGCTGCGTTGTAATTCCATGTTTGGGTTTGATGACGGTTAAAATTTTAATGTACGAGCTCCGAATATACAAACTCTTGAGAGGGTAAATCTAAACTATTACCTTTACATTATGAATGCCGCTGGCTACATGTTTATTGTGCGACTTAATCTGGAAAAGGTTCTTTCATGAATTTTCATCAATTTTTCAACAAAGCCCCGTTGCAAATGGTGAATTATGCATTAACATATGTTCATGCTAATTTCTACAATGCTGACAGGTTTTTGGCATCGCATCAGTGACTAACATTTCTATTTCTAAAGTTTATTTATTGATAATATCAAGGAAATGGGGGCTGCCATTCGATAAGAGAGAAGGCATCTTTGCTTTGATTGTTTTTGGGGTTTTAGGCCAAATTAATGAGTGGTGGACAGATACATGGATGCGTTTGGGGGTTGATGGTGGGAGCCATGGCTTTAACAGGCATCAGATTTAGAAATCGGGTATCAATTGACAATTTGACCTAATTAACTTCATAGTTTTGTTTAGGTAAGGAAATGAATATGCCAATATAAGTTTTGGTGTTTGGTGGCAGTGCCACATCCCTGGATCCGGCATCACTTGTGCCTTCATCTCTACTGGGTTTTCCGCCCTTTGCTGCAGGGCTAATTGCAGTTTTTGTTGCAGTTTTCAGCAGAGTACGCGAAATTGCTTGTTTCCGAGATGATAAATTCAGGGCGCCGTGAGCTAATGGCAAAACATGGACGCGCCTGATGGGTCAGGAGGATTGGAAATGTTGGTTTTTTTGAAAAATGTACTCTTGTTTACTCCCATACATACATAAAAAGATGCATTTGGAAATAAAAGGGTGGTAGAAAATGGAAATTAAAAGCAATTTGTGTCCTAATGGGAGAAGAGGTAGAAAGCTTAGAAGAGAGTGATTTTTTTTTTAATTTTTTTTTTTTTTAATCTGGTTTTGCAATTTTTTTCTCATGGTGAAGTTTTACACTTCATGCTAGGTCTAGGGCTAAAGGCTGAAGATAGTTATTTTAAACTATGTAGTGTGTGTACGATGGAGAGTTCTCTTGTTAGTCAAATAAGGGGCTACTGCTGGAGTGAAATGTCTTTAGATAATAAGATGGCATGTCCTAAATACGGTAAGGAGTATTCAGATAGGAGACTGGAGGCACACTGAAGTAAAGACCAATATCAGCTACGCATTATTGCAGTCCATTCCTTAGCTGTTTTAATTCGATGATGTGTAGCCCCGTGAACTGCTGGATCAATGGATAGATTGTTTTGTTCGTAGAGCCCTGTTCCCAAGCAAGAGTTTAAGTTTTTTAAACTCAAAAGTCTATTAAAAAAAAGTCAATGACATTAACATTCATACATTTCTTTGCCTCCTGAATCTGTCTCCACTTAGACTCTCCTGTTCTAAACCTCGCAGGAGATTCAAATAAACCCCCATAGGTAGGAATAAGTTTAGGGGCAAGAGGAAAAAATCTTGACCTTACAAAAAAATTAAGGTAGAACATGAGCAGACATTGAAGATGGGGAAAATCCGTGCTAGGATTTTCCGAGGAACCAACGAGCAGCTTGGGCACCTCTTCCCATTCCTCCTTCTTTCAGTGGTATTTTAGAGCCTGATTTCCCTAGTTTTGTTGGAAATGTCAAATTACTGATTTTTGCTTTTGGGGGGAAAAGTGCCGTCCTTTCATTTAGCGCTGGTGCAGACTTCAGCACAGTGAATTATTGGACCATTTCTCTTGGCTTTATAGACACTCACTGCGGGACAAATGAACACATCCTGGGCTCAGATTTAAATTTAAGGGCTTTTACTTGTTTGTTGCAAAGTCTTCAGTAGCTGCAGTTTTTCCTCGATGCCCTGATGGGTTTCTCGCACCCGTTTGTGTCTCGTAGATGAAATATGTGGTGGTTGCAGTAGAGGTGTTGTGGTTATTGCTCTGACGTGGTCTCATTCGACACCTCTCCCCCATCCCTCCCCGTGCCAGCTTGTTCTTATTAATCTTTCCTACCACATGATTAGGTTTTCTATAAATACTCTATAANCTCTCTACAACTCCCTGAAAGGAGGTTATAGCCAGGTGGGGTCAGTCTCTTCTGCCAAGAAACAAGCGACAGGACAAGACGAAATGGCCTCAAGTTGTGCCAGGGGAGGTTTAGGTTGGATATTAGGAAAAACTTCTTTACGGAAAGGGTTATCAGGCATTGGAACAGGCTGCCCAGGGAGGTGGTGGAATCGCCGTCCCTTCAAAGCCGGGCAGACGTGGTGCTGAGGGACATGGGTTAGGGGTGGTTTTGGCATAGGTTTATGGTTGGACTCGATGATCTTGGAGGTCTCTTCCAACCCAAGTGATTCTATGATTCTATGATATATGTGTTTGTATTTATATATATATATGCGTGTGTGTATATGTATATAAAATATGACTGGCCTGTACTGATTCCACCTTTCCTTACCAAAATCTGAAATTATATAGCCCTCCTGAATGCAGACTGTTTAACCAGGCGTGACAGTGTCACCCCCTTGGTGGTCTGAAGGCTGTATCTTAAATAAATAGTAGTTGTCTTCATCTTTCTGCGTGTGAAAGGCTTTGCTGAAGCCGGTTTTTCGTCCCTCCGGTACGTTCCACAGAGCCCGAACGTACCTGAAGACTTGGGTGACACATGATGAATCGCCAACAAGAAGTGCTGCCGAGTTTTCCTTTGCTTTGGCAGTGTGAAGGTTTGGTTTGAGACCGGGATGAGCTTGGATTCGGTGTTATTTATAATGCTCCTGGTGTTAGGCACGCAGTTGGAAGTGACTGTGGAATACAGCGCTTTGTGCTGCTCTTCAGCAGCTGTCAACGAATGCAGATCCGCACAACTCTGCTTGTCACCGGCTGATACGGGAGACAGACAAATAAAGATGTTTGTTTGTAACCTGCTTACTTTGAAAAGTTGGAATTAAGTCAAAAGAACTCCATTGATTCAGGCTGCAGTCAGAATGGAAGAAAACAATTTGTTTGCCACATAATAGGAGGAAAAATTATTTCCTGTGAACAAGAAAATACTGCTGAAAACATTTGTTTAATCTAAGCAATGGGGGGAAAAATCGCCAGGACTTAAGAAATTCCTGCAATAAAAATATTGGAAGGGTAGGCATTGGGGTATTAGAGGGGAAATATTGGATCTGTTTGCCCTGTTCCGTTTCCTACCGTCGGCTAAAATTGTCACTCATTAGATGCTCAAACAGTGATTTGCTTTGCCTTGCTGGCTTGCAGCAACAACAGGCATGGGAAGATGTTTTCTGTGTAAATTAGCAACACAGAATAGAAGAAAAAGTAGGAAGAACACTCAGGGATTGTTTGACATTTCGGGGAGAAAGGGTTTTATCTTTCTCCTTGCTCTGCCACATTAATTAGGGGTTATTTCCGTGCATTATCACGGCATGACAAAATACTGACTCCCCATCGCTTGGTATTTCAGTGAGTGAACAGCTGAGGCGGTAGGAAGGCAGCTGTCCCAGTCACGAAGTTGAAAAGACCGGAATTTCCCTACTTTTATCTCTGAAGAAGTGTTCCTGACGTGGAGAGGTATAAAAATCCCGTAGGAGGTGGGCGTGCCAGTGTCTCCTCGCAGGTTAAATCTGTGCTGGGGTGGGAAAGGCCGCGGAAGCGTGGCAGGTGCCGGCTTTTCCACGGAGCCCCACATCTGTGGGGCTGTCACGGGGGACAATGGAGTGAGCGACTCTCGGTGGGGCTTTGCCTGGTCTCCCATGGGGTTCCAACCTGGCAGGCGCCCCTGGGGGCAACATGGGAATGGGGGGCTGCAGCAGTGCCGTAGAGCGCGAGCCCTGGGAATGGTCCCTGTTGCCCAAAATAGGGGTCCAGGAGGGAATTTTTCCCCTCTTGTGCCCACCAGGGCCCACAGCGACACCGTGCGCCCAGCAAAGTCTTGTAACTCATTCCACAGCTCATTCCACAGGGAAGTTTATCCGGTGCAGACGCCCCCACCACACCGGAGTGGGAGGTGCATCATCTTATCAGCGGCCGTGTGAAGGAGTTGTAACCAATTTCACTGGGGAAGCGAGGGGATGATTACAATCAATAATCAATCAAACCAGTTGTGACAGTAATCATACATCACTTTCCGACATGGATACTCCACGGCGCTGTTGAAAATTATAGATGCTTCTCCTTAAGCCGATTTTCTTCCCGGTGGTTTTCTTTGTGCTCTGGAAAACGCCAGCAGCCGGAACCTTTCAGGTGATGTTGTGTCAGCCTTTCAGAGCAGCAATTTAGGGAGTAACAACAAAAAAATGCTGTTGAGTACAGAGCGTCTGGGCTTGCTTTTCCTTGGAATGTGGGTATCCTGTGTCAAAGGCAGCCTGAGCATCCTGGGAGGAGCGGCACGGCTTCCCTCCTCCACACAAGCCCTGGCACGCCAGTACCGGCAGCCTCATCCCAGGGATCAGAGAATCATAGAACCACTTGGGTTGGAAGAGACCTTCAAGATCATCAAGTCCAATGTTGATGGATGTTGCGGAGGGACGTGATTAAAATGGTCCCACGCATCCGTTGGCGTGGAAAGTCTCTGAGGTCTTCTCGGCGTTGGTGTTCGCCTTGGAGTTTGGGAACAAAAAAGCCAGATGTGCTGGTGACCCCACAAAATGTGACGGTGTGTTCCCCCAGCTGCAAGAAGAAAGCAGCGCTGGGGGTTCGTAGCTCTCCTTTGGTCTGCTGGTAATGAGACTGGCTGGGAAACATGTCCGTGTCTTCCTTTAAAAACAAAAATAAACTGGAATATTAGGCTTTTTCGTTATCCATTTTACTGCGGCAGGAGTTTTTTGGCTGGAGTTTTCGCAGTCCCGTCTCTCCTGAATGCGTGCGAGGCTCTGAAGTCTTCTAGTGTCAGCACAGGACACAGGGAAAAGATGGAAGAGAAATCATTTTGATTTTGAGAAAGAAATTAAATGATATACTGCGTAGGTAGTGTCTATGTTATAGCTGTATATACGTGCCTGGGCATCTCTATAGATACATATGTGTATGTGTTTATATATAGAGAGGTATAAAAAGTGACTGGCCTGTACTGATCCCACCTTTTCTTGCCAAAATCTGAAATTATATAGCCCTCCTGAATGCAGACTGTTTAACCAGGCGTGACAGTGTCACCCCCTTGGTGGTCTGAAGGCTGTATCTTAAATAAATAGTAGTTGTCTTCATCTTTCTGCGCGTGAAAGGCTTTGCCGAAGCCGGTTTTTCGTCCCTCCGCTACGTTCCATGGAGCCTGAACGTACCTGAAGACTTCAGGGCTGCGCTGGGTCACCCACCCCCCTGGATGTGGGGCCATGGGGTGACCCCTCGGGGCCATGCTGGAGATGCCCAACCCCATCCTGCAATTAGATGCTGATTTCCCGAGGGCTGTATGTACAGGGGCGGCTATTTCCTTTTCATAGCTGGCATTTGGTATATATATTTACCTTTGGGATTTGTACCCTGGACCGTTGCTGGAAAAACCCAAGTGCCTACAGCTCACGCTAGAAAGCTCTGGTCTCATCTAGTCTCCTGGGTTCACACGTGCATTGCTTCCTGAGTCAACCCTCCCCAGATTTGAAATGCCAGCCTTTGATGTTTATTCAGACTTGATTAGGCCGGAAAATTTCACGGCAAATCCATTCAGCCTTCTAAGACCCGCGATGTGGTCCCAGCAAAAAAGTGTGGAAAACATTGGGTTTTTTTAAATTTTCCTTCTTCATATAATAAATTAAAAAGCATCCTAAGCCCATATCCCGTTTAAAAGTTTGCGGATGAAAATGGACGCTGCTGGCAATGTAAACTCAGCATTTATTATTAATTACTCCTGTTTTTTTATTTATTCATACGCCACCACATGTTACATACAAATGAAAACTTTCCCCTTAGGAGTCCTGGGGCGCTTTAGAATGCGCAAGCGCCATCATAGACGGAACGGAGACATGAAAAAAACCTGATGAATTCGTACTAAAAAGGTCTTAATGTAGCTCAGTGCCACCTCACCTCTCTGGTGGGGTTTCCTGGCTGGGAAATGTGTTCTGTTGATCCCCGTTCCATCAAAATGGTGGGAGAATCAATTAAGAAGGATTTTTCAAAGACGCTTGAGGACTTAATAGGAATTAACGAGAATTCTGCAAACTCGAAAACTCCCATCCTTAATTTTTGTGGGGTGCTTTGAAGGTGAAAGCTTGTGAAAAAAGGCGACTAAAATTAGTTCTGCTTCAACAACTTTGCTCCTCAGGAGTGATTTACGAACACAGGGAGATTTTCTTATTTTTATTCTGCTCTTGGCTAGATATTGCTACGCAGTCGATCTTTCTAGGCTTTTCTCTGTGTACCGTGAAACGGGTCTTTGTCTTCATTGCCTGGAAGGGTTTTCTGGTAAACTAGATGTACTCAGAAAGTACAAAAAGCGTGGTAATAGTGACTGGAGCCATTTTGGAATGATCTCCTATTGATTTGAAGAAGCTGGTTGTACTTTTGCAAATCTTCCTCAACACGTTATATCTACCTCCATTTGCCCTGTGTGTACATTAGGACAGTATAGTAAAATCATTAGTTCTCCTGTCCTTGATGCTCAAATCACAGAATATTGAGAGTTGGAAGGGACCTCTGAAGATCATCTGGTCCAACCCCCCACAGCATGTCGCACAGGATGGCGTCCAGGTGGGTTGGGAATGTCTCCAGAGTGGGAGACTCCACCACCTCTCTGGGCAGCCTCTGCCAGTGCTCTGCCACCCTCAAAGGAAAGAAGTTCCTCCTCATCTTCAGATGGAACTTCCTATATTCAAGTTTGTGCCCGTCACCTCTTGTCCTGTCACTGGGCACCACTGAAAAAAGCCTGGCCCCCTCCTCCTGGCCCCCTCCCTTTAAGTATTTGTAGACATTGATGAGATCCCCCTTCAGCCTTCCCTTCTCCAGACTAAACAGACCCAACTCCCTCAGCCTTTCCTCATAAGAAAGATGCTCCAGCCCCCTCATCATCTTTGTGGCCCTTCGCTGTCCCCTCTCCAGCAGTTCCCTGTCCCTCTTAAACTGGGGAGCCTAGGACTGGACCCAGTACTCGAGTTGTGGTCTCACCAGCACATAGATTTGTATGTGTTGCAATTAAACCTTCTGAAGGAAAGTTTCCTTTGTGCACCTGCAAAGTCGTGGAGCTCTTCATAGGTCTGTATCGCCTCTGGGCAATGAAGCAGCTGGCAGAAAGCATCTCCCATGTGTAGGTCTGCTGGGACTTGCACCTCTGAGGCTTCTTGGTGGGGCCTATTGTAGGCAGATATGACCTAAAACACTCTCAGTGTTTGGCTCAGAAGAGCTTCGAAACTCCTCTTTCTGTATGCTTTGGTTTTGGAAGCCACCATGAGCAAGGAGGGGAGACGGAGGTCATAGAATCAGAATAGTTTGGGTGTGAAGGGACCTTAAAGACCATCCAGTTCCAACCCCGTGCCATGGGCAGGGACACCTTCCACTAGATCGGGTTGCTCAAATCCTCATACAGCCTGGTCCTGCCGAAGGAGCAGCTTTACATGGTCATGTTTGTCTTGAAAACTGCACCGAGAAGGTGTACAAAGTCATCGATTTTAAACCCTGGGTAGACTTGTAACCTAATACCCCTTTTTGTTTCTGTGTTTGAAAGTTCTTACAAGCGTGCGCGTCGGGTGAGAGAGATGCGGTTTTGTGCCACCCAGCCAATGCCCGGTGGACAGCTGCCCTGGTTTTGGGTGGTGACTGAAAATGAGGACTGTTCCTCCTAGTGACTGATAAGAAACGATGACCGAGTCCTAGCCCAGGCACTTGGGCTCTTCTCCAGGACTCTGCTGTGTTTGGCAGCCGCTTGCCGTGTGGGCTGATCTGATCATCTGTGGCTTTGGAAGAATTTGCTGTTTGAAAATCATAGAATGATAGAATTGTTGAGGTTGGAAGAGACCTTTAAGACCATCAAGTCCAACCATTAACCCAACACTGCCCAACCGCCACTAACCCACGTCCCTCAGCACCACGTCTGCCCCGCTGGGAAATACCTCCAGGGATGGCGACTCCACCACTGCCCTGGGCAGCCTCTGCCAATGCTTGACGACCCTTTTGGGAAAGAAATTTTTCCTAATATCCAATGTAAACCTCCCCTGGCACAACTTGAGGCCATTTCCTCTTGTCCTATTGCTTGTTACTTGGGATATAGGACATCATTCCATGACAGACCTAGTTACTCTTCTGAAGTCCTACAAGCTGGTTATACGAGAGAACAGAACCAGGAAAAGCACGGGGGGGAGAAAAGACTGGGTAAAAATGTTAAGACATATGAAATAAGAAAGAAAATAAGTCTCTTCAGGTTTGTGGTGCCCCTTGTCTTGAAGGTCTCTGTCCTCAACTGGGACTTTGAGGAAACAATTTCGCATTGACTTGTATTTTAAAACATATTTTTTTTAAAAAAAAGTGGTTCTTTGTGATTATTCTTTTCGCAGCTGTGTTTGCTCATTTGCCATTTGGCTTACCGGCACATGTGCCGCACAAGCAGGGTGTGATTTTAATTAAAGAAGTGTTGAGATCCTTCAGTAAAAGGCACTGCCGTAATTAAACGTTACTTGCCGTTGTCTGCCCTTGCTTTTTGATTTGCATTGGAGAAGATTCTTTGGAACAGATCTTGGAAGAGAGTCTTCATTTTCAATAGTGGATATTGAAAATAGACTGGATATTGAAAATGAGTTTCCATGCTGAGCAAGCTGCGGGATCACTGGGAATGATCCCTGGGAGGAGCAAGACTTTTCCCTCCGGTTTCCTAACCACGGGAGGAGAACGGGAGCCATCTCAAACTGGGCGCACAAGGCAGGTTTTTTGGGAAAGCAGAATTACTGAGGAGCAGAGAGGCGAGGCAAGGAGGAAATTGTTTATCTCCCCGGTGCTCTGGGGCTGCTGGCAGTGGATCTGAGCTGGCCTGAGGCACCCTTCGGGCATAGGGACTTATCCAGCCCAGCCGAATATTGCGGCGGGATCCATTCCCTATGGCTGCTAAAAGCTTGTGGAAAACCCACGAGGGTGTCACAACTTCGAAAACTGCTTCGTGTCTTAACCATTTCTTCCACCCGCCCCCAGGTTACTTATTTATTCAGGTGTGAACTCTGCTCGGTGATTTATTATTTGTCATTCGATTCGATCTTGATTAAAGCTGTAATATAACAATTTAAAGGAAATCAAATCAGTATTGCAATTCTGCAATCAATCATGAAGTCTCCCTGGGATTTTTTGCTGGCCTCTCTCCCCCACTTCCCATCTTGTTGGAAAAGAGCCTTCCACTGGTGCTTATTTTTATAAAAAGCATCGATCTTCTGTCTTGCATGTGGCGATAAAGTTTGTTTTCTAACGCATCGCCTAAATATTGGTAGGGTGTTGGGGGGGGAGATTGTTTTGTTTTTTGCTTTTTTTAAGAAACAACTTTTTGCATTTATATAGCAACTTCTAACTAAGCACTTCCAAGTACTTTCAAAGCATAAATATATCCAGCCTTGCAGAAATCCGGGAGGGAGGAGAGGTAGAGGGAACCGTGGTTTTTATGGGATACCAAAAAGCGTGGGCTTTGACTCGCCAGAAGCACTGATGTGTGTGTATATATATATTCAACTGCTGATACAGACTTTCTGATTCCAGAAGGCACTGAGAATATCTATAAGACGTTATACTAGAATGAATATATTGTACTTTAAATTTGCACTTTGATATATTCAAGCAGGAACCCCAAAAGACCCGGGTGCCAAAACTGGAACTTCATTTCCCTTCATACAGAAAAACACCAGCACAGTGTGATAAAAGGACAAAGGTGTGATTTTTTTTTTTTCATTGTTGGCTAAAAAAAATCTTAAACCCGCCTTGGTCTGGTCACTTTGGAGACACGCTCTCCCCTGCGCTGACAAAGCTGAACCTCTTTCCGGAAAAATATTGGTGGTTTGTTGAGTTAGAGGCTTGGGGCAAGAGGAAAAATGACTGTTCCTGCTGCTTTGCAAAGTGGGAAAATCTGTTTTCAGTTCTCCTGGTTTGTTGTGTTTTGTCCAGTAACTTATTTTAACAAGGTTTAGAATCAGGCGCTGAAACCCAGATCTTCCTGTCTGAATAAGTGCCCTAACTTGAAGAGCTTTTCTTCCCTCTCTCCGCTCTCTAAACCTGGATTATTCCCGGTAAAGCTGAAGAACAGTGATGCTGTGAGAGAGGGAATCACCCCAGTCCTCCTGGGTCACTCCAGGATGGGGCAGCCTGGTAGAGCCGTGCCTGGGTGCTTACTAACGCCCAACGTTTCCTGGGCTGCTGTATAAAATGGGAATTTCTCTGGTGAGCTTTTAAGAAAGAAAATCAGATTTTTAAAGGGAAGAGCTTGGGATCTTAGCTTCAGAAGAGAGTAGTGGGCTGCCGGTGGGACACGGCACGTCCCTGCGATGTTCCCGCTCAGCCGTCTCCCTGTGCATTGCATTTCTGGCATTGCGTTTCCTGGCTCCTTGTTCTCCCCAGGAGATCTTGGTGCCTAAGAAAAATGGTCTTGGTTTTTTTGTGGAAGCCAGGAATCTGAAAAGGAGGAGATACAAGGCATTGCCTTGTGGCCCCAGTAAGAGGAGATGCCTGGGGAACCTGCTGGCTACTCTCCCTAGACCACGTTTTTTTATCCTTACAAAACACGATCTTTTCAACCGCTTTATTACTACTAAAAAGTTTTTCACAGCGCTGGTTGTAATTCCAGGCGGTTCTCACATTTAAACTCCAATGCTTGCCCAGCTCTGCTAGGGAAAATTAAGGCCCCCGGTGATGACTTTTACGGTGTTTTGGATAATGAGCGTAATGTGGGGCCAACGAAGTCTCTAATGACCGAGCGGCAGATGGGAGCCTGGGAAGGAGAGCTCTGGTTTGCAGATGTGAGTGGGTTTGCAGGGACGGCAGCGCTGCACGGCGCCTTTGTCCCCCGCGGCCCCTGCTGAGCAGCGGGTGAGGGTTCTTCACGGAGATGGACGCCTGCAGCCGAGTGTGGAGATGGCTCCTGGGGGCGATGGCTGCTCTGTGCTGCGGGCGAGAGGCTTTACAGCCGACGGAGAAGAGCGTCATGAGCAGCCAGAGGCTACTGGGCTTGAGTGTTCCTCCATTTATCTCTGGATCCGTCCGCCCCCAACAATAAAAATACATAAAGATGCATCCCCATGGTGTTAGTGTCGACACAGGGAGCTGGTGCCTCTTTCTCCAGCCCCACCTCCTTGCTTCCAGCTCGCTGCCAGGCTGCCAGGTAGGCTTTTACTTCATCAGAGGATCCTCTAGGAGCTTTCCTCTTCTCCAGAGGAGCAGGTGGAGCAGGGGAGAGCAAGCACCTCCAGCGCCGGTGATGCCATACCTATCTATCCTGAGGCTTGAACCTCAGGAGATCGTCCTCTGCAAAGCCTTTGAGGCCTGTAGGGCAATATTGGCTGTGTTTCAGCTTTCCTCTCCAGAGAGGATGGATGTCAAGGGCCAACACACTCACACAGAGTTCTCCTGTACTCTCCACATGGTCAAGCAGACCCCATGCGCTGGAGAGACCCATATGGCTTCAGTCATCCCAGGACCATAGAATTATGGAATTGTTCTGGTTGGAGGAGACCTTTAAGATCACCGAGTCCAACCATCATCCTAACACTGCCAAACCCACCACTAACCCACGTCCCTCAGCACCACGTCTGCCCGGCTGGGAAATACCTCCAGGGACGATGACTCCAACACTGCCCTGGGCAGCCTCTGCCAATGCTTGACAGCACTCTCTGGGAAGAAATTTGTCCTAATATCCAATCTAAACCTCCCCTGGTGCCACTTGAGGCCCAGTTCTAGTCCCAGGCCCAGTTCACTAGTGATATCTGGGCACCCCCAGGACACCAGGACACCCCAGACCCAGCTCAGAGCACAGGTTCATGCTGGGGATCCACCCCAACCAGCCCTCAGTTTCTCCATGAAAACTGCTATGCTCCCGCAGTAGTGTGGGCTGACCAAGGGCAGGAAGGGCCAGGTGTGTGACTCCTGATGGCCTCAGTTCCTTTTGGGGCAAAAATACAGGATTTCCTCAGAAACCATTCAGTAATCTACTCCTAAAAATGCAGTTTTGTTAGTCTGGAGATAGGAACGTTGTCTGTTCTTCAGGGCCACATGACGTTAGCTATGTTAATGCATCCGTCTTGACAATGAACTTTAGCAAATACAGGGGAAAAGCATCTTTTAGCTAATGGCTACAAAAGAACAAGTGACCTGACCTGTGCTAGCGATTTTTTAATTAAATTTTCTGTGCTCGTGTAGTCAAGAGGTTTGACTCCCTGATATTTCATTTCCCCATCTGTAGGAGGATAATGGCTCTTCTGCACCGGCGAAGAGCCACCCTGCGTTAGCTCACAAAGAGCTTTGGGTTGAGTGGATGGGCCTGGTGCAAAGAGAAGTCCCTTCCTGCTGTAAAGATCAACACGCCTGTATTTTTGCTGGGGAAATTAGAAATGGTACAGTGAGGCTGCCATGCCCTGACGATGCTTCGTCCCTGCCCAGGGCAGGGGAGTTGGAACTAGATGATCTTTAAGGTCCCTTTCAACCCAAACCAGTCTATGATTTGGATGTCAGGACCTGCAAGAAGAGGGATCCATCTCCTTACCTGCTGTAAATCCCAACAGAAGGAGGACATGGACCTGCTGGAGCAGGTCCAGAGGAGGCTGTGGAGATGCTGGGAGGGCTGGAGCCCCTCTGCTGGGAGGACAGGCTGGGAGAGCTGGGGGGGTTCAGCCTGGAGAAGAGAAGGCTCCGGGGAGACGTTCCAGTCCCTAAAGGGGCTCCAGGAAAGCTGGGAGGGACTCTGGATCAGGGAATGAAGCCATAGGGAGAGGGGGAATGGTTTTCAACTGGAAGAGGGGAGATTTAGATGATTATGAGGAAGAAATTGTTGCCGGTGAGAGTGATGAGCCCCTGGCCGGGGCTGCCCAGAGAAGCTGTGGCTGCCCCATCCCTGGAGGTTCAAGGCCAGGTTGGACGGGGCTTGGAGCAACCTGGTCTATGGGAGGTGTCCCTGCCCAGGGCAGGGGAGTGGGACTGGATGGTCTTTAAGGGCCCTTCCAACCCAAACTTTTCTATGATTCTGTGGTTCCCAGACACACACACAACTCCCTGGGATGTGGAGACACTTGGAAAAGGGAATCCAGACTTTCGGTGAGCGTTGACAGGAGGCTGCAAGGGGTGTAGGACAGAAAACCATTTTCCCTGGGGTCAGACACTGCAATTTCTAGGTACACGGTGTTTTTTCTGCTGCTCTTTCTTAGGGCTTTGTGGTTGGGTTGGGTTTTTTTCCCATTTTTCCCTGGAGATGCCTGTGTCTGCTTGCTTCCTGACACCCTTAACCATTTCAGACCTTTCTTTTCTCTGCTTCATTCTCCTTTGCATTTTAGAGTATCCTTCTCTTTCTTCTGTCACTTACTGTCCCATGAGACTCTCAGGACCCCCTGTTAGTTTCTTTCAGCAAAGAAAGCTTTTTGACAGCTAGGCTGAGTCCTACTCAACGGTGTGATATAAAAAAGAAGCGATAATAGGTCGTTTTCTCCCATTTTCAGATAATTTTCTTTGGCATTTCCTTCCTTTTCTCTCTTTGCTCCTTCCTTTCA
Organism: Chionis minor; assembly: GCA_013398295.1. Taxonomy (NCBI): domain Eukaryota; kingdom Metazoa; phylum Chordata; class Aves; order Charadriiformes; family Chionidae; genus Chionis; species Chionis minor. Next base: position 184,937 of record VZSF01002037.1, on the reverse strand, counting down.
AGATGTTCATTCCCTGCTGAAGTCCCCCCACTGTGATAAGCTCAGGTTGTCATATGGGTAACGCGTATCTCCAGGCCAGTCGGTGCCCTAAGTCTTGACACTGCTTCCCCTTCTGCTGTCTTGCCTTCATTTAAGGGGTGGGAGAAAAAAAGGGCTNTGGGGGTACAGAGCCTATGAGGACAGGCTGAGAGAGTTGAGGGTGGTAACAAATTAAATGTAAAATAAACAGACATCCATTTTCTGCAGAAGTCGACCAGGACATAATTGTTACTCAGCCTGGAGAAGAGAAGGCTCCAGGGAGACCTTAGAGCCCCTTCCAGTCCCTAAAGGGGCTCCAGAGAAGATCTGGAGGGACTCTGGATCTGGGAGTGGAGCCATAGGACGAGGGGGAATGATTTTACACCGGAAGAGGGGAGATTTAGATGCGATATTGGGAATAAATTCCTGCCTGTGAGGGTGGTGAGCCCCTGGCTGGGGTTGCCCAGAGCAGCTGTGGCTGCCCCATCCCTGGAGGTTCAAGGCCAGGTTGGATGGGGCTTGGAGCAACCTGGTCTACTGGGAGGTGTCCCTGCCCATGGGTGGACATGGCAGGGGGGTGGAACTGGATGGTCTTTGAGGTCCCTTCCAACCAAAACCAGTCTGTGATTCTAAAAAATAAGTCATTTTATGGTAGCTGCAATTTTATATTCGTATTTTTTTTCCAGCAGTAATTATCACATATTTGCAGTATTGATACAGAACTTCCAAGTCTACAAAACTGGCCTCTGTTTTGGGGTTCGTCAGAAATCTGTAACTCGGGGTGTGCTCGTGGAAAGGAAGGATTTCTGAAGAGGTGAGGCAGGAGATCATGGAAACTGGTCACGGCCACGTGGTATCGTATTGCTTCCTGCCTTCCTTGTAAGGCCAGATGACGCTGGGGGCTTGGAGTTAGCGGTGTCCCCCAGGAAACCTCTGAAGATGTGTATCTCCTCACTTCCCAGCGTTCAAAATGCTTCTCGTCTCAGATTGGCTGTGCACAGCTCCAAGTCTATCTCACCCCGCGTTTAAAGGTTTTGACTTCTTTGTGATAGTAATCGGAGAGAAAACCCAGGGAAAAATTTTGTAGTCGGTAACAAGTTGAAACGCACGCGTCTCACTTTGCGTGACTGTAGGGTGATTTTTGCCCGCTTTTCTCTAGCAATTTTTAAAGGTGATTATCCAAAAATTTGGATTTCAAGTTTATTATACGTAAGCATGAAAATCCCTTCTGCCTTCTCATCTGAAATTATTGAAAGCAGACAGACTGGAGAGAAAATCTTGCAAAATTAAAGTTTTGGGCTGATATCCTTCTCATGTTGCTTCCAGTGCTCGGCAGAGATCGTGAAAAGAATCTTATTTGATTCCATTATTTGCCCATCTTCAGAAAGATATGGAAAGAAGCAACGTGTATGGCTCCATTTTTAATTCAGCGCTAGACCAGATAATGGTGGGAGAGTCTAATGGTTTTTCAGCTGATTAATCCTACCTTATTTGAGACTGAAATTAAACAAAACGTTCCTGGGGGTTTTAGTTACTGGGGGTGCTGGAGGAAAATAAATACTTAGGATTGCAATGGATGATCTGTAGGGAAGATAAAGTCCTCAATTAAATTTAGCGAGCAAGATTATTCTTTCCCTGAGAATTATTGTACCCCTTCAGGAAATATTTGTTCTCTGTGTTTAGCTTATCATATTATGTAAGATGATTAGCTGAAATTGGAGTTTGTTTCCTATAGAATTAAGAGCCAGAATCCTGAATGACAATATCTGGGAATGCAAAGATCGCGTTAAAATGTATTCGTAACAAGGACATAAGAAACCTTCCTGTAAAGATGAAAAAACTAGAGTGAAATGGGGCTTCGCTGCTGCTGCGCTCTCAGGAACTGAGATTTCTGGGTTCCTTGGACCTGCTCTCTCCCGACAGAGCCAGCCTGAAGCAGTCAGATCCCCAGCAATAGGTGGCACATGAAGATCTGATAGATGTTCGTGCCTGTGCAATTTTGCTTTTGCTTTTTGTCTAATTTCCAATTCCTTGTGGATGTTAAATATCGGTGACTGCGGTAGCTGCATGAGTCAGGCTTTTCTCTGCATTTGAATACTGACATCAGAAGGCAGCCAAGTGTCCCGCTGCTCGGAGCTGAAAGTTTTCTGACAACTTTAATCTATGGAAATTAGATGACAATAGGAATGAAGCTTCTCTGCTAATGTCTCATTTAGTTTTCAAGGCACGCTATGCTGGAATTTGTAGAATTCCTATAAAAACCTTTAAACGCATTTTACCTTTGCTCGTCTTGTATTAGTGAAGAAGAAAAACTTCACTCATTTTGATCACTAAGATAAAAAAACCTCCTAGAATACCAGGATTGTGTCTTGCGTCTTTTCGATAAAATTATTTGTAGCTTTTCCATATAAGTTACAGTTTGGTGCAATTAAAAAGACACAGTGTCCAACAGGTTCAGGCAATATGTTAGTGTTAGTTGGGCAGAATGTCTTCATCGGGCTTATTAAAAATGAACCAATGCAGCTGATTTTACCACCTTCTTTTAAGTTGACTTTCCATTCTGTAGCTGTTTGCCATTAACCAAAGAAGTTTGTGTTGTTAAGAGGCCAAAGGAGACTTCGGAGCAGATGATGCAAAGTCTGGACAGCCCATGAGTAAGTCAGAACTTTCAAAACAGAATCACAGAATCACCCGGGTGGGAAGAGACCTTCAAGATCATCATGTCCAACCGTAAACATATTCCAAACCCACCCCTAACCCATGTCCCTCAGCACCACGTCTGCCCGGCTTTTAAATACCTCCAGGGACGGCGACTCCACCCCTTCCCTGGGCAGCCAGTTACCCATAGAACAGGAATGTTTCTGTACCAGAAATGAAGTGCAATACCGAGCATCAAATTGATTTTAAATGGTGCCCTAGTTTGTTGCTTCTGCGTGAAATTTTAATGGTAAACAAGTTGTAAACAATTCTATCCCTTGATGTTTCTGAGGAAAATGTCTTTCTGAGTTTATTGATTCTTCGCAGTAGAACGGTGCGTAAAAAATAATTAATAACAAGGATCTATTAATTCCTCCATAGTGCAATTTATAATGACCTTTGCATTCTGGAAACGAATTAAGGATTCATACATGATCTTACATTTTAGAAAGTTTTTTTCATTTTTGAAAGCTTTTTTTGGAGATGCATGTTGATTGTAAATAGATCGTTAAACACTTAGAAAATTCCTGACAAAGAAATCGCACGTAGGCAGGTGGAATAGTTGGGTTGAATTCAGCAGAGCAACTGAATTCGGGTGAAACGTGTACCCTGGTTCTCATTTCCCTTTACTTTGCATTTCACGTTGTAAAACACCTACTTCAACGTAGCAGAAGCTTTTCTGCAGGCATCTTTCTACTGGAAAGCAAACATCTCTTCTAAGAAAAATCTGCAATAATTGGAGGCTAAAGGAAAGGTGATGTTTCCCACAGTATTGCTTGACTTCAGTTGGCATTTTAGGGATCAGAAAACTGTATTTCCAAATTTGGAACTGATGAAAGATGTATTTTTCATGTTACATATAAAAGGCAAGGGTCCAAACCCATAATTACCTGATTCCTATACAGTTGAATTTATTGGTGCTTTATTACTGTTGAATTACAGTTGATTATTATGAGTGGCTGGATAAAATGGATGGGAATGTTGGGATGAAGGTCATGGAAATCACTTTCCTCCTCTTCGTTGTGCTGTTGATTTCAACTCTGCGTGCTTTGGCTTCCCAAATGTAACGCAGAATTACTGTTGTCCTAACAGCACTGATTTAAAGCCGAACAAAATCCTAAAAAAGTGCTGCACTGGTGTTCTGCAGAACGTGCTGCGTCTTCTGTGAGGATCATTTTATACACGTGGTGTAGCCATGGGTTAACGGGGCACCCGCAGTTTGGGATTTTTCAAGAGGAATGACTGCGTTTCTGCTTAATAGGTTATGACACGAAGGCTAATTATATACAGTACGCATCATCAATTAGTGAATAGTTAGGAAAGATCAATTGAAGGAGCATGATCCTTTCTAGGGACACACGTGAAGGGTCACACTCACATGGGGAGAACCCTGCATACTGTAATCTAGCGTTAATCCCTTTGCCCTAGAGTATAAATTAATAATGTATGTCACTGATCCACTTAGCAACTGTATGTTTTTAATTCATGCGTTTTCTTCTCCTTCCATGCATAATAAACTCAAACGTAAATGCGTTCCTAATTAAAACCCTCCGAACTGAAACTTTTCTTACTATATTGCTGCCGGCTAGAATGCAAAAGAACGTGTGCATGAAATATTGTCAATAAAACAATATATATTGAAATTTAGGAACATACCTTCTTATCCAGGGGTTACTTCCGCTGTGATTGTTCTGCGCGTATTCATGGTCATGCTATTTGCGTATGCTCAGGGCCACCTTTCTGCTTTTTTAGGTTTTGTGAGTGAAGTTGGGGAAGGGCTGTTGATTTTTTTTGGTGACTCTTTTTGTTGAGAAATGTTTATTTCCTGTGTTGAATTTCTGCTAAGGAGCAGAGAGGGGGCGTATCATCAAATCCGTCATTGGCGTGGTCTGGGGTGTGAATTTTTTTAGGTACCAACTACTTTCATCCTAATTCGAGTGAAGTTCTTGGACCCGGGTTTCCCCAGTCCTAGCAAATCACCTTGACTACAGTGGTTACTCTGAGATTTTATAGAGGTTTTCTTTCTTTTAGAGCATATCTTTGACAGCTTATGTTTTGAGTCTTTTTTTTTTTTTTCCCTGAAGCAAAGGGGATTTTTTTTTTTTTTTAAATTGAAAACTGTTTCTGAGATAATAAAATCCTTTCTTACCCAGTTTCCCCAAGGCTTCTGGGGAGTATCAATAATGGTCATATCAGCTTGGCCCTGCAAAGTAACTATTACAGCCGGTATCTGAAATTAATTACAGGCACAGAAAGGTAACACCGGTATTTTACAGAGAAAAAATATCCCTTTAAAGCCAATAGAAGCTGTAGGGAGGCCTGTGTGAAAATCAAGTTCCTCAAGTAAAATCATACTGGCTGCAGCAGAATTCATAACATCTGTAAGGTTTCCAAGTCAATTCAGTTTTTTAGCAATAATTCTTTCCAACATCATCTTTTTTTTTCCCCCCCTTAGCAGCATTTCGACTCATACACAACCTTCTTCATAAATTCTCAGGCACAGCAGTAGTTTCTAAAATCCAAAATGTGTAAGAGTTCAAGAATCTCAGGGAGTGAATTATAAAACCCGACAGATTTAGGTTTAACAAGAAATCTCCTGGAAATAAATCTAGTCCACCAAGTCAGTCCTTTCCTGGATTTAGAATATTTCAACGCTATAAAACTTTCACAACTCCAAAGCTCCAGGAGTAGGGGATGAATTCACTGCAACAACTCTGTTGCTTTTTTTTCCGTCACGGTTCGCTCTGTTTGAAGATACCAACCGACAGTCAGTCATTGTGTCCTTTGCTGTCAAGAGGGAGGCTGAAGTTTTTTTGCTTTTGTGGTGCAGGTTGTAATAGAGGAGACAATGCATCACTGAGGAGCCGCGATTTACCGATGATATACCCTCCCCTGTTGGAACGGCATTCCTGGCAAACACAGAATCATAGAATGGTTTAGGTTGGAAGGGACCTTGCAGATCATCACGTTCCAACCCCCCTGCCATAGGCAGGGACACCTCCCACTAGACCAGGTTGCCCAAGGCCACATCCAGCCTGGCCTGAAACACCTCCAGGGATGGGGCCTCAACAACCTCTCTGGGCAACCTGTTCCAGTGCCTCACCACCCTCAAAGGAAAAAATTTCTTCCTCATCTTTAATCTAACCCTGCCCTCTTCCAGTTTAAAGCCATTCCCCCTCATCCTATCACTACATGCCCCAGTAAAAAGTCCTTCCCCTGCTCTCCTGTAGCCCCCTTTAGGTACTGGAAGGCGGCAATAAGATCTCCCTGGAGCCTTCTCTTCTGCAGGCTGAGCAGCCCCAACTCTTTCAGCCTCTGAGGAGAGGAGCTCCAGCCCTCGGACCATCCTCGTGGCTCTCCTCTGGACACGCTCCAGCAGGTCCATGTCCTCCTTATGTTGGGGGCTCCAGAGCTGGATGCAGGACTCCAGGTGGGGTCTCACGAGAGTGGAGTAGAGGAGCAGAACCACCTCCCTTGACCTGCTGGCCACACTTCTCCTGATGCAGCCCAGGATGTGGTTGGCCTTCTGGGCTGCGATCGCACATTGCTGGCTCATGTTGAGCTCATATGCCACCTTTTCAAAGAGTAAATCAAGGTGAATCTCTCCACGCTACGTACAGCCTTCCTTTGGTAATAATAGGAGATATTTGTGCTCGTGCCCTCTGCCTCTCTTGCGTAATTTGGGTTAGTAACCCTCGGAGTCTGTTGTCGACCCCACCGCCTTTTAAAATGGTGCTATCTGCATCGATGCTGCGTGACGATGTGCTTTTCTCTTTCCTTTCCATCTTCCTCTTTGTTCAAGATGTCTTTAGGCAGGACTAAGAGGTGGTTTTTAAGGGGGGAGACAGACGCTGCTCTAAAAATTAGGAGCTGGCGGTTCTCCGTATGGTTCATTCTGGAGTAACACACAGCGAGGTTGCTGGATTGGATTAGCTCCAGCCGTGAGAGTTAGGTCTGTAGGCTTGAAAAATTCCAGTTGACTTCCTTGCTATGCCTGGACCTCCTCTTCCTTAGTCATAGATACTCTTCCTCATTTTAGGCAGGGAGTAACTAGAATAAAATCCACGGCTGGTGCTGGAAGTGGAACTGGGATCTCCCTTCCTTACAGCACTCTACGGAATAAAGCTCTTTCTTGGCTCTGCTCAGAAGGGTGCTGCTTTGACCGCTGTGCAGTTGTCCAATCTCACGTGAAGGTATCTTGACGCAGAATACTCTGCACCAAGTAGTCTTCGCTCTGCTCTCTTTGGAAGTGAACGATAACGAGCCATTATTTTTAGCAGGCTGAGAGAATTAAGTCCAGGATTAGTCTAATTAGCAGGCTAAGCCACAAACAATGGGCATTTCTTTGAAAGAAAGAAGTGACCAACCAACCCATAATCGTACTAGCAAAGAATTTTGGCTGTACAACGCCTGCAAACCCACTATGGCTGGGAGCTGTAGCTACTTTGGGAGTTGCCAGGAGCATTTGGGGAGACATGGGCAAGTTATCTTTGCTAGTGACCACCGTGGGAAGAGCTGGAACTGTTGTAGATGTGGTAGAACCTGTTGGGGATAGTATTGCTACAGCTGCTCTGCGCTGAAATGGGGAATTGCGCGAAAACGGAATGTGAGAACGAACGGAATGAAAACCAGTATAGTCAATGTGGTCCTTGCTGGTTACTGTAATTTCCAAAAGCTCACGTGCAGTGACCTAGATACTTGCCTCCACTTCGTCAGTGCCCATAATAAAAGTGGAAGGGAGAACAAGTCATTACTAGTTTTTTAGTCAGCTGTAAATTCAAGGTGGCTGTAGGATGGCCAGAAGTTTGATCAGATTAAAAAACCTGTCTAGGTCAGTAGCCTGTCTCCGGGAATGGGAAGCAGTGGGCAATTAAAGAAGAGACAAGGGACAAGTCTAGAGTGGCCTTGCCTTGGCTTGTCCTCCCTCCTTCAGCAGTTGGCATGCAGGAACCAATGGAGCCGAGTGCTGCCTTCAGTCTGTCATGTTCAATAGCATCATCGGATCGTCCCTCTGTATTTGTCTCATCTCTTTTTGAACCACTTGGCTCCGTAACATCCTCCAGCTCAGAGTTCCGGAACTTACTTATGCATTGTCCAGACAAATGATGCCATTTAGTTACTTAAAAAATTCAGCAGTGATTTCACTGGGACCTCTCAGTTCTTGTGTTCCTGTCATGGGGAATAATCATTCCCTATTTAACTTCCCTGAACCACTGGTAGAAGGAACCTCCAGCAGTTCCTTCCACATCACTGTCTGTCTTCCAAGGAGTCCCAGCCTGTTGAGTCCCTCCTGGGAATGAAAACCACACTGTATCTCCGATTATTCTTGTCATCCTGCTCTAATTTTATAAAAGGCCTGGTTGTTCTTCTACCAGTGGTCGCTTTGGAGGCAACATTGCTATTAAAAGCATCTTGGACTCCCTCCCTCTCTGTGTTTTGAATTTCAGTAAGCATTTCTAAGTGACTTATCTTGACCCCACTGCTCTGTTGGCTTTGTTGAACCAAAGATACGGTCCTTTATGCAAGGATCATCTTCTGCAGGAAAAGTGATGTTTGCTGTTGAAGATTTCCTGTCAGTTTTGTCTTAGTGATCAATTTTTTCCAGAAGCTTTATACATAACAGGCTGTGAAATTAAAAAAAAAAAAAAACCAAAACAAAAAACAAGCACACATCCCCACAAAGTTATTAAATTAACATTCAGTAAAGAGTTTTGAAGCAAAGCTTTAATTTTTCCATAGGCGGACAGGTTGGAGATAGCTGTACTGAAAAAATGTTATTTACCCAGGCCAGTTTAGTTTCTGTGTTCTGTGGAATTTGTGCCAAATAAAGCCAGTGTGTTTTATTCACTCTAGTAGGATAAGAGCTCTGTGAAAGCAACCAACCCCTGAAATGCATCCACTTAGGAGCTACAAAACCAAAGCTACTGTGTATCTACCAATGTACGCCCCATACTAATTGCAATTATAGAATCATAGAATCAGAGTGGTTTGGGTGGGAAGGGACCTTCAAGATCATCCAGTCCCACCCCCTGCCCTGGGCAGGGACACCTCCCACTAAACCAGGTTGCTCCAAGCCCCATCCAACCTGGCCTTGAACCTCCAGGGATGGGGCAGCCACAGCTTCTCTGGGCAACCCTGGCCAGGGGCTCACCACCCTCACAGGTAACAATTTCTTCCTCATAATCATCTAATCTCCCCTTTTTCAGGTTAAAATGGTTCCACCTTCATCCTGTGTCTCCACTCCCTGATCCAGAGTCCCTCAGCTTTCCTGGAGCCCCTTTAGGGACTGGAAAGGGCTCCAAGGTCTCCCCGGAGCCTTCTCTTCCGGCTGAACCCCCCCAGCTCTCCCAGCCTGTCCTCCCAGCAGAGGGGCTCCAGTCCTCGGATCAGCTTGGTGGTCTCCTCTAGCCCCGCTCCAACAGGTCCATGTCATTCTTCTGTTGGGAGCCCCAGAGCTGGACACAGTTACCCCTCTGCAACCAAGTCCAAACCGTCATCAACCCTTTTTTTCCTCTCCCAGTGAGAAGATGGTGTGAACATGAATGAATGAACCTGTGAACATCACTTAAAACCCCTGAGACACGAAAGCACCACGAGCTGTCTTAAATGTTGGCGAAGGAGATCCACGACAAACGTAAACAGCTTGTCCAATGTTGGGCAGGAAATTTGTCGCAGAATCTCAAATAGTATCTAAGTCTCTTGATTCGCAGAGCCAAACCTGAGTTAAAAGATGATCCCTTTCACTCTGTTATTATGCAATACTTCATATTTTTAAAACTGAAAAACTGAGGGGGAATAATCAGGATATTTCCTGCCGCTCTGCTTTAGCCAGGGGTTCTGCTGGGTGTAAGAGAATTAATGGTGAGCGTTGCTTGAGAAACATCTATCGCAAGGCTTGAATGTGAAGCTCTTCGGAAGCGTGACTGCTGCTAAGGGAAGCAGTCAACCTTGTAATCATCAACAAGGTGATTGGAAAACAATTGCTATGGAAATGCTGGGTTAAGTTTGTTTTATCCTTGCAACTCTAGAGACTTCCCAGTTTCTCTGTTCTCTCAAGTGCAAATTTACAGCTCCAAAAAGCGCCTATCATGCAAAAAAGCCAGGCTGCTACCATTTTTAAGCCAGGAGATGGTCTGAAATAAACCCTCTGGCTTTTAGAAAGAAATTAAGCTTCACGTTGGGAAAAACCCCACAGATAGGTGGGGAATAAGGTTAACCCCTATTAATGCTTGCCATTCTTCCAGTTCCAGTGCGTCGGTAGGATAATGTGAGAAATACAACCCCCTTAGAGCCAGATTAAAGAAAAACTGTAGCGTAATGGGCCTGGCTGCTAATTCAGGCATTTTGTTTCTGCTTCAGGAATATTTTGTGAGTCTGGATAAATCAGTTATGGTGGGACTGGTCTCATGTAACTTCGTCTTTGACTAGATGGCTGATAGTCCAAGCTTCCTCCTTGGTCAGCGGTACGGTTACCATGAAAGGGTGATTAATCCTGTCCCAAAATAGATGGGAAGTTTGCCAGGTGGGAAGGTTTATCTGTTCAAGATGAAGGGAATGCGCGTAGCCAGTTTAGACTAAATGGACAACTTGTAGAGTCCTTTTGCCCTTGGCGCAGTGTTTACGCACATCTCATGCTCTGAAGTAGGGGTTCCGTTCCGCTCTCCCCTCTCCTGTGAGGAGAAGCTGAAAGAGTTGGGGCTGCATCCAGCTCTGGAGCCCCCAACATAAGGAGGACATGGACCTGCTGGAGCGTGTCCATGGTCCGAGGGCTGGAGCACCTCTCCTATGAGGAGAGGCTGAAAGAGTTGGGGCTGTTCAGCCTGCAGAAGAGAAGGCTCCGGGGAGATCTTATTGCCGCCTTCCAGTACCTAAAGGGGCTACAGGAGAGCAGGGGAAGGACTTTTTACTGGGGCATGTAGTGATAGGATGAGGGGGAATGGCTTTAAACTGGAAGAGGGCAGGTTTAGATTAAAGATGAGGAAGAAATTTTTTCCTTTGAGGGTGGTGAGGCACTGGAACAGGTTGCCTAGAGAGGTTGTTGAGGCCCCATCCCTGGAAGTGTTTCAGGCCAGGCTGGATGTGGCCTTGGGCAAGCTGGTCGAGTGGGAGGTGTCCCTGCCTGTGGGAGGGGGGTTGGAACGTGATGATCTGCAAGGTCCCTTCCAACCTAAACCATTCTATGGTTCTATGGTTCTATAATCTTTAAAATGGGTCTTGTTCTCCCAGTGCAGCGGCTGTTTTGTGCTCAGTGGGGCTCTGACTTCCGCTGGAGAAGACGCTCTGCTCTTCCATCACCTTTATGTTTGTTCGCCTCTTCTACGTGAAAATTTAGAGTGCAGGAAAAAATGGTGTCTCATGTTCTCTGGGCACATCATCAGGAGCCGAGCTACGGTCACGGTCATACATGATTAAAAAAGAGCTCAAGGCTCCTCTTCCATCCTCGCTCTTCAGTTATGGGGTGTCCCTCAACAAGGAAGATTTAAATCAGTGTTTATATGACCAGAAAAAGTTGGAAGATTGATGGAAATGAGAGAAAACAAGCGATCGCATGTGATCAGGAATTACTACAAATATTCCTGCTGCGTGAAGAAGATACTTGAGAGTTGTTAACTTGGGAGAAGTTGCAGTTTGGAGTTTTGTTACAGGTTTTTTGTGTGTAACTTCAGGTTTTTAAATCAGCTTAGGGACAGTTGTTGTTGACTCCTTTGAGGGTCTGCAATTTCCGTTTGTGCTGCTGTTCCTTTCTGCAAAAGAAGTATAATAATATTTCACTTATCATGGGGTTATTCTGGCATGTCAAGTATAAATAAGAGCATAAATTGAAATAGAAAGGAAGATTTCTGTGCCTTAACAACGTTATTTGGAGTTGTTCTAAGGAACTGATGAACCCTTTTGAGATGCAGACTTGAAAGACAGAAATTGAAATTATTCGTACACAAAAGCTGCTTTCCCCAAGATAGGAGAGGTCCTTTGAATGTCCCTTCTGCATCCAGGAACAGCTGCAGTCCCTGAAGATACTGAAATAATTGTTGTTTATGCTGTACCCCTTTGGTCAGAACACTTTGGTCCTCAAAATCGGCAGGGCAGAGGCAGAATGGTGACAATTATTTTCGACAAAAAATACATGTAGTCAGCGGCACCCACTACAAACAGAGGCTTGCAGTCCTACCGAGCGACAGACCACAGGGGAATTCCGGCTGGGATTAAAATTCTGTGCGCGGGCTCTGATTAAACAGCAGAATCCTGCTGCGAGATGAATATTGAGAATTATTTTCATTTGAGAGATGAGAAAAATTGAAGCAGGGGAAGGTCGGTCGGGGTGACCCAGGGTCACCCAGGGAAGCTGGAGGGAGGACCAGCCTTCCGAGGCCAAACCCTGGTGCTGCAAACAGGAGGAATATTTCATTACGGAATGTGTTAGTATGTGCTAGTGGGATCTGGTTTTGGCGACAGATGAAAATAAAATGCTTTCATCCTTTTCTGTTTATTAGATTGGCTTTACATTTTTCTCTCTCCTGTTCTCATTACAGCTGTCCAGGAGATGGCTTCATTACAGAGAGTACAGGCTCTAAGTTTTTATTCTACGGTGCCTGTCAAGTGGTGAAAATGGGATACAGTAGGTGGGAGAAATGATGAAAATGTGTTCAGGACATCTAAGCTACCTTGTAGGATTAGGACAACATAATGCCATTATAGCCGTATCGGGTAAAACCCTGTTTGAAATCATCTGACAAGGAGCAGGATAGCCATTTAAAGACTTTAGCTTCTTTTAGTCGTTTATCACAAAATAAACCACTGTTTCGTTCCCAAATCTGAAACATTTTAAATGTAATTGAAATGCTGCTGCCTAATTTCCCTAATGCCTCGCTGTAGCTTGAAGGAAAGCCTCCAAAGATGGATGGTTAATGAATAATGTTTTTTAATGCTAACTAATACTGTTTGTGTTTTCATACTATTAAAAAATTGTAAAAAAAAAAAAAAAGGTTTCTAATGAAGAGAAATATCCTGGAAAATGGCTCTCCAGGGCTTGCATGTAATACAGGCTGATCTTCCAGTGGGAGAAGTGGCAGTGACTGGCAGCTGGTTCTCTGCAGCAGGACACGATTTCTCCTGCCACTTCATGAGCCACCACGTTCCCATCTGAATACTACAGACTCTTGAGTCATAGAATGGTTTGGGTTGGAAGGGTTGAGCCTTCAAGCCCATCCAGTCCAATACCCTGCCCTGGGCAGGGACACCTCCCACTAGTCCAGGTTGCTCCAAGCCCCGTCCAACCTGGCCTTGAACCTCCAGGGATGGGGCAGCCACAGCTGCTCTGGGCAACCCCGGCCAGGGGCTCACCACCCTCACAGGCAGGAATTTCTTCCTAATATCTCATGTAAATACACTGTCTTTCGGTTTAAAACCATTCCCCCCTCGTCCTATGGCTCCACTCCCTGATCCAGAGTCCCTCCAGATCTTCTCTGGAGCCTCTTTAGGGACTGGAAGAGGCTCTAAGGTCTCCCTGGAGCCTTCTCTTCTCCAGGCTGAACCCCCCCAGCTCTCCCAGCCTGTCCTCCCAGCAGAGGGGCTCCAGCCCTCGGATCATCTTGGTGTCCTCCTCTGGCCCTGCTCCAACAGGTCCGTGTCCTTCTGTTGGGTGCTCCCAACATCTCTTTTTTTTTTTTTTTTGTTTTAAAAAAAGGCACTAACGAGTGATGGTGGGGTGTGTGTGTTAGGGGGATGTCCCCTCCATGCCTGCCAGGAGCACGGCACCTCCTGTTTTAGCCCTGTCTCCTTCTCATGTGTAAGCGGAGCGTGTTTCACCCGTGCCGGTGGCAGCCCCGCACGAGCCAAAGGAATCGTGTCCCCCTGGGGAGCAGCCGGGGCCGGAGTCTCCTGGAATCCATGGCCAACCCCAGCGGAAAGGGGCTGGGGAATGAGGCCCAGGTGAGTCTCCTTGGGGCAATTAATCCCCTTAGTGCTGTGAGGGTCCTCAGCTGGTGCCCGTTGAACCCTCCCCAGTCTCTCACCTGTGGGCTGTTAACGAGGCAGAGCTCATTAGTGAGCCCTCATCCACAGCTGAGGGGAAGAAGGTCTCTGTGTCATGAGTGTGCTGCAGGGAGAGGTTGTTGGCTGAGCCTCAGCATTGCTTGTGAAGACGCAAGGTAAAACACACAAAAAAAGCTGTTTTTATTTCATGATGGGCTTTTATTTTAACTTATGGTGGTATTCGAGAAGCGGTGAGGTGTCTCTGCAGTGATTTTGCTTTGGTTGTAGGTATGTGTGGGTGAGCGAGAGGAGGGTTTGTGAGTTATTTTGCTGAAAAAGCAGCGTTTGAACAAGGTGTGTGTGCCCAAATGTCGTGAGGAGAGGTGAGGTGGGCACCTGTAAAATAAGGACTATGCTTGTTGTGGGTGCTGTAGCTGTAAGGAATTACCTCCCTGGGTTACAGCTATGGGGGGGTGAAGGAGCTGGGAAGAGAACCCTCGGCGGGTAAGAGTTGGGAAAGGCTTTGTTGGGTTTACTGGAGCCCCTGGGTGTGGAAGGTTCCTCTTCCTCCATCATTGATGGGATGGTTTTTGTGGGGGGGTAACTCGCCTGAGGCCACTAAGTGTCTCCTGGTTGTCCTCACTGTGTTTTGGCCACTTACAGAAAAAAGATTATTTTTTTTTTTTTACTCGATCTGTTCATGTCGCTAATTTCTGTTATGGGGGGGGTGTGTGTGGGAAGGCTAAGGCATGCAGAATGATGTTATAGTCTAATATGCAAAGCTTTTTTTTTCCCCTTAAAAAAAAGGGGGGGGAAGAAAAGAAGGGCTATGGAGTAGGCAATGGCCTGTGCTAGGTTGGTGGTCACCATGGCCCTAGGAGGGAAGGACCGGTGGGCCGGCTGCTCCCAGTAGGATAATGGTGTGCTGTGGGACACCAGTATGTGGTCGTTGTGATTTTGCATTGGCTTGAAATGAGATTTTCTTATTGGCGTTGACTTGCTTTGGAGCTGAATACCTTACAGGTAAAATTTGTTTAAAGCGATTTCTATTGACAGTGCTCTGAAACATTCTTTTTTGTTGGGTTGATTTTTTTTTTTTCCAACCCCCCTAACATACCATTGGGAATAGTTTCCTGCTGATGATTTAATCTAGTCTGGGAGAGCGGATAAAAATTGACATTATTTCTCTTTGTGCGGGTCTTCCGCTGCGGGTTTACACCTGCAGAAACCTCCCAAGTTTGGTATTTTGTGTGGAAATTGTGTCCGCCTGATCGCAGTCCTGAATCCCGGATGGATTTCAGTTGACTTCAAATTGAGTCTCACCTCCATAAAGATGTATTTTGTTCCTCATAGGTACAGGTCTAAACCTGGATGAAGTGAGAAGTATTTTCTTTCCAGGCAGGAAAAAAGAATTGTGTAAATGTTTCTCCTGTTTAGAGTTGGTCGCCTGCCTTGGGAAAAAATTATATATACCACTGTTGAGCAAGGTCATGGGGTTGAAAAGCATCAGGTGGTGCGTCTGCTGTTGGTGGTCAGTAAGATCTTCAGCTGCTGTGGCTTCCACAGGAAAAGGAAAAAAAGGGAGAAGAGAAAGGAAAGTGAGAAAAGTGCAGGTTTGGAAAATAAATGTGGCTTGACGCCTCCAGAAATACCAGCTTAAAATGTTTTTCATTAGGCCCTGACAAGAGAGAAATGAATTCAGGGGAACAGAACCACAGATGAAACCTATTTCTGCTTTTATAAAACGAACATGGAGCCTTCTAGAGCTAAGGAGAACATAAATCTCTCCAGAAATGACACCGAAAACCTGCCGAGCCTTCGCAGCTGTTTGTCAGGTTGGGCTGAATTGGGGGTGTGGGGGGGGGGGAGGGTGTATTTATGGGCAAGACGACACGGGATGCAGGATTTTGAGGTTTCCTGGAATGGTGCACGCATAATCCTCGTTTGCCACTTGTCACTGTCCTAATCTGAAAAGTAAAGCAGGACAACGTGGTGTATAGTCATGCTGCTTAAATGTGCTTTGTAGCCTGCTTTGCTCTGTTCTACTTAATGATATGCTGCGAACGTCCTCCCAAAACCTTAAATACGGCTCTGAAAGAAAAGGAGTGTTTTAATTTTCCTGTGTTTATAATGCCAATCAATTGGTGCCTTCCAGTAATTATTGACTAATTAAAGAGTATCTCGAAGAAGACAGCGAGAGCATTAGGAGCTCGTGCGTGGCGCTAAACCGTTTCATAATATTTGCATAAATGGAAGCGCAAATAGAAATTTGTTGAACCTTTTAGCGAAGAAATTGGAGCGTTGGTGACCAGGCAGAGCAAATCTGTTACCAAAGTGGGAGCCCTTCGTGCTTCTTAATCCTTTTAAATGGTCCATACAAATTAGCTTTTGGCATGGAGGCTTGCAAGGAGATACACCAGCCCATAAAATATTCGGCTACCTGTGTGTTTAATTTACAGAATCAAAACTCAGTCCTGGAATTTAATCGTGCCACGGCGATGGGGTGTTTTGATCCAGGATGTACGCAGTAGCATCCTTTGGGAAAGAGGGAGCAGGGAGAAAATCGCCTGGTGACATTGATACTTGTGCCCACGCACATGGAGTTCAGAGACTTTTGGTTTCTGGTGTCTCTTTATTTTTTTTTTGTGCTTGTTTGTTTATGCCTAAGCAGAATCTTTTACTAGAAAAGATTCTTAAAACCTCCCTGACCTTTCAGCCAAGTGTAGGTCGTGCTTCAGGCCACCCTGACTTGATTTATTGGGGGTTTTTTTTGTTCTTCAGAATTATGTGAACTTCTTAGTCTTTCCGAGTATCAAACCAAATCCAGTGGGTTTCTTCTGACCTTATGGAGTCCGGATAACTGGCAAAGCTGGAAGGGAAGGTTGAGAAGGAAGAAATCCTTTAGCTGGTGAAGAACCTGGTAGTGGTTTTCATAATTGCCCTTGGAAAACTCCTCAGCTGAATGGAAGAGTTGAGTCCTCACAAGGATCTTAAGCGAGGAAACCCGGGGACGGGGTGGGTTGTGCTGGCATCTGGATGCCAAACTGAAGCCGACCGTTTCCATCCCATGGAGTGGGATTGTTTTATGTGCAACGTGTGGGGTCAAGTCCCTGCCTTGAGGAGTTCGATCTCTGAATTGATGTAAGGGGAGGAGGATGGGAAGAGAACTGATTATTTTCCCTTACTTTAATTATGGTAAGTGAAGTGAGTCACTTGGTGTTACTGGGGGGAAGGTTGTAGCTGAACTTAAATCCTTTTAGCCAGAGGGCAGGGTTTCCTTCTGCAACACAGTTTTTTTTTTTTTTTAAAATAGGTATTTATTGACAATTCAGAGTTATTTAAGAATCTCACTGGAGCAAGTGGGAAGACATTTAATTCCCTGTCTAGAGACTAAGCCACCAAGTCTTCATTTCTCTAATAAATTACACATTCCTTTTTTTTTCCCCTTAATCCTTGCTACAATTAATTAATCCCAGTATCCTGATTAAAACACAGCTCGGTTAATTTATCCCAGTCAGCTTTGAATGTCCCCTGTGTTTTCATCCAGGCAGGTGGAATCGGAATGCCTGCTTGGCTGTAGTCGCTGTCAAGTTGGTCTTCTGGGTGTGCGCTTGAGGGGTAACTGGTGGGCTTGAAGGGTAACTGGTGAGCTGCTTATTTTCAAGCTGTGTTTTACTGGTGCTTTGTATACCTGGCATGGTCTGGTGTGGAGGGCTGAGTTCTGGAGAGTTCTCTCTTTACCTTCAGCGTAATTTTCCTGACTCGCCCTGGTCTGTTGTAACACAGCAAAGTTCTCCTGGATGAAGATTTGCAAGCAATTCAGAAGTACTTTTTTTTAAAAAATATATAAATTAAAAATGTTTACAAAAAAGTTGCTGATCAAACTTTTTAAATCACTTTCAGGAGATGATGAATAAGTTGCTACACTTCATAGATGCCCTGCTGGGCTCCTAAGAGCAAATAAGCCTCCAATTCTGGTCTTTTCAGTAAAAGGATGCAAATACTAGCTTAGAAATCTAAAATTTTGTACCCAAGAGGATGTGTGTCTTTAGAGCTACAGGCCTTATTATTAGAGGGTCTGTGTGCAGCTGCATGACTCACTTTTTTTTTTTTCAACTTAACTGGAAAGTCTAGGAAAAAGAGATAAACACTGGAATAAATCCTCACCAGGAGGCTATGAGAACAGTTGTACCAATAAGAAAACATATAAAATACCAGTATCTGTCTTGGTTACATTTATTGTTGTTGAGGCTCCTTAGTTGTTCTCTTAATAATGTAATGCCCAGCTGATTTGAGTCCTTAAAAATTCATTAATGGGCTTTGCTGTAAATGAAACAAAACCGAGTATTACAAATTATTGTTCCTAATCAGCAGTCAGTCATTCTTGGACACTTCACCAATTATTTTCTCATTCGTTTAATAAAAAGAATAGGCGTTAGACGAGAAAAGTTGTTTTATGCGCTGACAGAACTTGTTTTGTATTTAAAGGTGATCTGACTTGAGGAAAAAAATTGCTTTTTCTAGCTCTGCAATGTGATGGACTTTGGTTATTTTGTTTTTTTGGAAAATTCTTAGCAAATATAAATGGTTATATAAAATACCAGATTCTGAAAAAATGGACATGGGAACTCTGCTGTGTCCAAAGGAAAATCTCATGTACTGTATTTTCAGGCCTTTCCAACTAAGTTAAAACAAATTCCTTTGAGGGAGGGAAGGGGGAAGCCAGTAAGGAAAAAGGGAAAGAAACAGAAATGTTTCTGTTGCAGCCGTGGGCTTCCTGGCATCGTGTGGCTTCAAGGTGTGCTTACAGGCTCTCTCCAACCTATTAACAATGAGAGACAATTTCAAATTTGTTCCATAACATCTGAAAAAATAAAATAAAAATTCCTCTTGTTTTGGAGCATGAGCTGCTGCTGGGGACGGAACTGCTGTCCTGCCACTGGGCTCTGGCTGGAACAGGGAGATTCTCCTCCAGCCCTGTAGCGTTCCATGTGCTTCAGAGTAATAACCGTAGTCTTTAACTTGTATTTTATTTGTAGATCTCCCTGTGCTTTTTAATAATTGCTACGCAGCTGAGCTCTCCCTGCTGATCTCAGTTGAGGATCTGCCCCTTGCCTGCGGTTCCCGTGCCAAATTGAAGTTGATGAAAGCCTCCGTGAAGACCATGGAGTCCAATTTTCCTCATTTGGTTATTGCAGTAATATGTGGAACTAGGTGGCTGTTAGTTCACAGGCGTTTTGCTGGAAAACATTCGTTTAATTCTGGTGTACGTACTTGTTAAAATGCTGTGTGGATTTGGTAGCCCTGAAGTACAAATGGAAAGTGGAGTTAGAGCTGGGATGCTGAAAAAAGACCATTGGAGACCACTTATTTTTAAAATGAGATCTTGTCAAGGCACTTTCTGTAGAAGGATACAGTGGAGATACATTATTTATGATGTTAATTTTTTAACTGTCTGTAATTAAGACCTACTTACAGATGAATTTATGGAAGTAGCGCTGTGGGCTGGCTGACAACACGGCTGCTGGGGCTCTTCAAGCCTGGAGAAGAGCAGACTGAGAGGGATCTCATCAATGCTCATCGATACCTACAGGGTGGGTGGCAAGAGGATGGGGCCAGTGGTGCCCAGTGGCAGGAGAAGGGGTGATGGGCATCAACTGGAACAAGGGAAGTTCTATCTGAACGTGAGGAGGAACTTCATTCCTTTGAGGGTGGCAGAGCACTGGCAGAGGCTGCCCAGAGAGGTGGTGGAGTCTCTGACTCTGGAGACATTCCCAACCCACCTGGACGCCATCCTGTGCCACCTGCTGTAGGTGGAGCTGCTCTGGCAGGGGGTTGGACCAGATGATCTCCAGAGGTCCCTTCCAACCCCTGCCAGTCTGTGAGGCTCCCAGAATGGAGCTGTAAAGTTTAGTGGCTTTCAGTTAGGTTTTTTTTCTTGCTGAAGAATAGTTTTTTTTTGGTGGCAGTGGGTGGCAGGAGGGTTTTTTTGGGAAGCTGTCCTCCAGAACTTGGGCTGGTTTTCCCATGAGTGCCATCCCGCATCTCCCACGTTCTTTGCCGGCCCGGTTGTGATGTTGGATCAACGAGGCTGTGGCATGTTTGGACGTTTTTGGGGCCGGGTGCCAGGAAGTGGGGGCTAAATGCCATTTTGTATACTCACATCCATTTGCTGCGGAAGCCTGAGAAACGTCCTCTGAAATTGGTGAGCAAATGAGGTTTCATCTCGCCGCTAACAAGGCAGCGTTGCCAAGCCTGTCGCCGGTGGAGCTGACCCCTCTGCTCCAACAGCGCTGTCGTATTGGCTCTTCCAGCTGGTGCTATTGGCTCTTAATCAGAAGTGTTTATACTTTTTCATTCTCGCTTGATTTCCGCTTTCCCCGCTCGACTTTGTATTCAGAGTTGGTTCATTATGAAGTATATTGTTCCAACCCTGTCTTGACATTTCCCTGTCAGCTGGCAGCGGCTGGTCAATATTACCGCTGTCACTTCTCACAACGCCGAAAATATGCTCTCACACCAATTAGGATGTTTACTCAATCTTTTCTCTGTGCTCCTCCTTGCTGGCAAGCATGGCTCGGGATTTTAAAATGGGGGGAAAAGCACGTTAAAGAACCTACTGGCTGGAGTTTCTGAAATAACTGGCACGGCTGCGGCGTTCCCAGCTTTGGCGGAGCGAGGAACAAGATGGTGATCGAATCGCTTTGTGGGTCTGGAATAAATCCTCTGGGTTGCATTTCCTGCTCGCTGACACTAAATATTATCCCTTTTCATGGAGTAAAGGTAGATATTTGCCTCATTGGCTGGAAATGGCAACAAATGACAATGGTGTGACTGGGAATAGAATTTAATTTGCTGACCATTACAAATGAGAATCCCGTTCCCACTTCAATATCTGATACCGTATTTAATTAAACCCATGGATTGGTATCATTGGTGTGGAGCCAACGTGGGCAGTGTGTCCTCGTGGTGCGATGATGGAGCTGAAATAATTTCTGTGGAGTGTAGCCAGGTTTTCTCTGTGCTTATCTTTGGTCTTTTGCATAGAATTTGACCCAGACCTCGTCTTCCTCTGCTTTGGACATAATATTGGACATAATAAATGAATAAATGTAAAACATACAGGTGTTTTCCTTCCCACTGCTGGGAAGGATGGCGGTAAGAGGCAGCGATGGGCGCTGTGGATTCCCAGTGAGCCATTGCTATGATTTGGATTTAATCATCTTTTCCTGCTCTTCCCAGTAACGGTTGCAGGGTGGAATCGCTGAACCTGACTGTTGCACTGTATATTTTCTATATTTGCAGCGAGATTCAAAATAACCCGTTTATGCATGCATAAGGTTCACTGTGGAGGAAGCACATGACTGTCATGGCATGAGCTGGGGATGGGGCGAAAATGTAACCAATACATTTTTTTGAAGCAATCAACGCAACTTTTATTATTTTTTGGGTGGGGAAAATAAGCATAATGGCTCCGGTGCAAACCTCAGAGTTTACCTTTCCCACTGGGGCTGCGTGTCCGTCATCTGTTCCCGGTGCATCGGCAGGGCTGGGATTATCAGTCCTGCAATTTTGCCTTAAAAGGCTGCGGCTGCGATCTTTCTCGACAGTGACATATGGCAAGCCCTTTCGTTAAGGGTCTCGGGGCAGGGGGTTTTTCTGACCTCTGTGTGGTGGCCTTTAGCTCTTTTAAACAAAACAAAGCTCTTTTAAACTCTCTTATGACAGAATTAATTTTGCTATAGTGAGGGGGATGTTTGAGGAGAGGAAGAAAAGGGGGAGAATTCCCAGGCAGTGACGCGGTGACATTTTTCCAGCCATTGGTTTTATTTCCTCTGCGTGAAGTTTTAATGAAATACAAATGTTGGAATTAAATATACACTATAAATCTACATTAAATATTAATATATATTAAATATAGGGAAACTGGTTTTTTCCCCTGTCTTTGCAAGCGGTGTGTAGTGTATTCTTAATTGCCTGTTTCAAAAAACTTTAAAAAAAAAAAAAAAAACAAAACCCAACCCAACAGCAAAATTAAAAGAACAAAACTGTGAAGGAACAAATGAACGATGGCTTTGAAAAGAAAATCCTTCATCTTGAAATGGAGAAGGGAATAGGCAGGAATGAACGAATATTGCTCTTGAAGTGGGAGAATAAATTCCATGCCAAAATAAAGTAAAACGGTCATTGTAGGGTGCGCATGAAGCGGTATAATCTTTTATTTGCCAGTTTAGCAACCTGGTTGTCTCTTTCTTTGTTTACCCATCAGGTTATGAATATCTTCTTAGGAGAGAAAAGCTTGTTTTCTTTTGAATTTTTAATTCGGTCTCTATTTGCAACTAAGCTGAAGTGCAGCTTAAGCTGTCACTGTTCAGGAGGCAGATAGCGATGTTTAAGTTTTTCTGTTTGTATGATCAAATGGAGCTCGTTAGATGGAGGGGAGCATTGTGCCATTCAAAATAATGAGTTTGTTTAGTAAAAACCTGCTTTTCACAATGCCGGCTTTGTAGTGCAATATCTCAAATTGTCATTGGTGGAGGTTGCTTTAAAATTAACTTGTCATTAGGTTGTACAACATAACTTTCCTCTAATAACTCATGACAGTGGTTAAGTGTAAATACTCTTTGACTAGGGAGAAAATGTAATCGGAAGCCGGGATGTGAAAAAGTTGAACTTTTTACTGCTTTGTACTTGTTTGGGTGTTGATGAAATGGGGAGTATCTTAGGACAAGGAAAGTGCATTAAAAAAAAAATATAAGAGGCAAAAAATCGTAAGCCCAACTTGACAGTAAATGGATAAAATGCCATAAAATGGGTTCAAAACTGTCCAGTTCCAGCAGCCTGAAGCGATGTGTATCGGCGTGTCTATAATACTCACTTTATTCATAATTTGCTCTGTTTTTAACTGACTGCTGTCTGCCTCGGGGCTGTCAGACTCCAGTTTGCATCCTTGCTCCAAATCCTTCATTGCTGTGTCTTGACTTGATTTTTGGCTGTCAGATGGTGAATGTTACATGATTAAAGACCTAATTGATTAGGGATAATGGGAGTAGTTAAATTTTAATCCGGCACTCCATCCTGCTGCGGTATCCTTCGGAAACTCGATCGATACAGTTGCTTAGGTCTCCTCTGCGGTAATGATATGGGTTGCCATCCGAGGTCAGGGCTCTCCTGTCTTCCAGCAATTATAGAAAGGCTTCCTGGGAGTCTTGGAGCAGTTTATCATCCTAATTGCGATGGCCATGTCGTATACAAAATACACAAATGCGTACAAGTATGCACCTTATGGGAGGGGAAACCAGAACTCTAATTATGTTTCAGATACGCTAATTAAATAAGCTCTAAGCTGCATTTTGTATCGATGAGGTGGGTGTCCCTATGCACTCTTTATTGGCGTCAGGGACAAGTTCTTAAGGCCCCGTATGGTTTAAATCAGAAATCCAGAAGAAAAACGCGCGTCTAAGGGCAGAGGCGGAGAGTTGGTGTCGATGGTTTATCTCTGTTAAAATCAGAATGTATTTTTTTTTCCCCCCCTGTCATGTCAACCACACTCTGCTCGTTCCTTGCCAGAAGAATACAGAATGTGTGACAGTCCCTTGACAGGGTCCTAATTCAACTACTGCTGTGTTGCCACTTGTTTTCTCTGCTGGGGAATTTTTTGGCTTGTTTATTTGTAATTTCAGCGATGTTCAGGTGGTTGGCAGAAGTTCACTTTAATGTAGTTTTCCAGTAGCCTTTATTTCCAGTTGGTGTTATCTCTTCTGGAAACGCGTAACTAAGGCAACATGTCCCAAGAAGGTCATGCTTATTTTGCTTTTAATGTCATACTGAAATACCGGATGCGCCTCAAAATGGTCTATTCATATTTGTCATACTTGAAAAGTTGGGTTATTGTGGAGGAAATACTCCGCAACAAGCAGCGCATCCCTGTAGCCAAGTTATTCGGGCTGGTTACGCTTTACTAAGTACCAACTAGGTGTTAGTAACAGCTAGGTGGTTTTTTTACTAGTGATTTGATGCAAATCCTTAACTGCTGTGGCTGGGATTGGGATTCCAGTGTGGCGTGTGGCTGGGATTGGGATTCCAGTGTGGCGTGTGGCTGGGATTGGGATTCCAGTGTGGCGTGTGGCTGATCCCGATTTTAAAGAGGAAGAAAGGGGTTCCTGCAGAGACTTGAAATGAAAGGCTGGGGATGAGCTAGCAGTCTAGTCCTGGGCTTGTGTGTCCAATCACATCATCCAATAAAGGATGTTTTTGGAGGTTGTGAGACATCTGTAACTGGCATCGCCAGCCAGGTTGTTTCTGAGGGTTTGTGCGTGGCTCCTACTTCAACCTATGGTGGGCAAATGCCTGAAGAACGCAACTGTGGTCACCCATCAGTGGCTGTTTGGCCACGGGATGGTTGAGGCTGGGGGACTGGGAGGTCACCTAGTTCACCTTCTGCTTCAAGTTCAGGGATTGACGAGTTGGGGCTCCAAAACCTGTGAAGATGCTGGGTGACTGGTGCCACTGCCCAGCTAGTTCTGGTCTGAAAATGGCAGCGACGAGTGGCGTCAGTCCACAAGGTGAGTCAAGACCTGAAACACAGAATTTTTTAATGGTGTTGAGGCTTTGGTAGCCCGTGATGAGGTGTTACCACAAATCCTTAACACTGAGTTGTGATAATAGAGTATGTGCCTGGAGGAGAGACTTGCTTAGCATCCGTAACTTCCACCGGGGTCACCCAGGGCTCCAGGATCTGTCTTGTATTCCAGGAGTTGCTCATTAACCTCTTCTCCACTGGGAGCTGGTACTGCAAATTACTTTGCGGAGTTTGTCTTGAAATAAAGATTAAAGACCCAGGCCTGAGAATTGAACTTCTAAGGTGTTTTCATAATTGGAACCAATTTTCGAAATGATCCCTTTTTTTTTGGAGGGCGGATGCGTGTTTACTTATTGGTTGGCAACATAGAATAAATTACATAGAGTTCAACATGTAGTAGCAGCATATGAATTATCTGTGTTAAATTCATGGCTGTACAGTGCTTTACTTAATATTGCACTGGTATAGACAATTACATAAAATACATATAAAGACACCACCCTCTTATTGCTTAAAAGCAACACTACATGTCAGTTATTAATTATTGGTGGACATAAGGAAAATTGGGTATTGATTGCTTAATTCCCTTAGGTGCTAGTGGAAAAAAAATAAAAAATCGGAACAGTAAATACTGTGGAGCGAATGCGAGGAAGAAATTCCTCAAAATGTTTTTGAAAATATTAATTAGATCTCAGCAGAAGACATAAAAGGTTTAAAAAAAAAAAAAGAGAGGGGGGTTAACTGATAAAGGAGGTGAAAGCTCAGCATTATCTTCTGGAAAGGTATGGATTTGGATGTGGATTTCCTTTATTTTGATAGAGCTTTAAGCAGCATCAGTTTTATTTTTTCCCCCCGTAAAGCAAATCAATGTGTTTATATAATGCTGGGAGAATACTTTTGCTTTTATTTCTTTATTAGAAGGTACTAATAAAGCTAGAATTTAAAAAAAAATTAAAATATTTTTTTCTTTTAGCAGAGCTGTAGGTTAGTTAAGTGGCTCTTTTAAGCTACGGTGAACCCCGGGCAAGCCGGGTGCCTCATCCTGTGCGGTCCTGCCTCTCCTGTGCATGGCTCCCACCAGTCCCTCTGTGGATTTCATGGAGAGCGGGAGAGGCTGGGTATTTGTCGGGAGCGGCTCAGTACCTTGAAGAATAGTCCTTTAAGAGCTAAATCCTCCTATCCAAACAGCGGGGTGGATCTCAGATAAGCAGCTCAAATGAAGGATTATCTTGGCTGCAATGCAGACAAGTTGATCTGCAGGATGCTTCCATGCTTCAAATAAGGATTAAAGCTGCTCGGGCACCATCTCCGTGCTGGAATTGCTGTGGATTTTCACCTGTTGAGTTTATGGGCCAAACTGAGATCAGAGTAACCAGACTGTTTAATTTGGTAGGATTTCTTGTAGCCCTGGCTTGCATGGGAGCTCGTACCAGATTTCATGCCATTGATTTGGAGGTCCTCTACTGTGTAGCCAAGGGGCTGGTAGGAAATAGCAGTCTCAAACATGTGGATGAAAATTAAACACTGAGTGCTTTAAAGTTTCATGAGGTTTCATATTTGGCTTGTGATGGCAGTGGCCAATGGAAAAAAGTGGGGGAATAAGGCAAATACATAGGAGACCATAAGGAAAGGGGAATGCTCATGTCCATGTGGGGGCCTTATGTCATCTGGGGCCCCCAGTATAACAAGGACATGGAGTGTTGGAGCGGGTCTAGAGGAGGTCACAAGATGCTGGGAGGGCGGGAGTCCCTTTGCTGGGAGGACAGGCTAGGAGAGCTGGGGGTGTCCAGCCTGGAGAAGGCTCCGGGGAGACCTTGGAGCCCTTTCCAGTCCCTAAAGGGGCTCCAGGAAAGCTGAGGGACTCTGGATCAGGGAGTGGAGCCATAGGATGAGGGGGAACGGTTGTAAACTGGAAGAGGGGAGATTTGGATTAGATTTTAGGAAGAAATTGTTGCCTGTGAGGGTGATGAGACCCTGGCTGGGGTTGCCCAGAGAAGCTGTGGCTGCCCCATCCCTGGAGGCGTTGAAGGCCAGGTTGGACGGGGCTTGGAGCAACCTGGTCTGGTGGGAGGGGTCCCTGCCCAGGCCAGGGGATTGGACTGCATGATCTTTAAGGTCCCTTCCCACCCAAACCACTCTGTGATTCTGATTCTATAATGGAAATTAGCACAGGGTGTACATTGGTAGATACACAGTAGCTTCGGTTTTGTAGCTCCTAAGCGGATGTATTTCAGGGGTTGGTGACTTCCGCTGCCGTGATTACATGCTACAAGAGGGGTTTGCTGTCACAACTGCGTATCTACAGCCGATTCTACCTCCACAGCTGTAGTCTTAGCACGGCTTTTGAACCACTTCTCATTGCATTATGATTTTGAGTACAAGAGATGTTCTGCAGCTTGCTAATGAAGAGGTAGTGGTGGTTCTTTCTTTAATCTCTATTTCATGTTTTCCCCATGTCTCTCATATTTATTTGCCTACTCACAGCCCAACTATAATGGTTGAAGGCCAAAGATGAATTTATCCAACAAATAGCAGCAAGTCAAGCCGACTACATAGATAAAACTCCACGTATTTACTTTGGTCTTGCTCCTTTAGGTCCCTGGACAAATTTGAGTCACTGAGAGGTGTGTAAACATGGTGTAACACAGTTCTGATGGGTCCAATGCGGCCTCCGAGCTGTGCAGTCAGGCTCTAAGCGTGCGCTATAGCATGTTACCCAGCAATACTGAAGGTGTTTTATGAGTCAGTTGTATATAGTGGCTAAATTCTCCCCCCCAAATATGCTCAGTAGAAGTGCGGCCCAATTAGGATAAATGAAGAGGAAGCAACTTCTGGGATACGTCTACCGGAGATCTCTAATGGTCCTGCCTGGTGTGAATTGCAGGTGAGGAGAGGCCACGGACATTCCTAGTTAATTGCTTTTATGTTCCTTCCAGATACTTAGACTAAAATAAAAATCAGATCGGAGCAGCTCTGTGATGATCTATGAAAACTATATTGCCACTGGGCTGTGGGGAATATTTATTACAAAAATATATTGATTTAATTGGAGCTGGGTGTTGGGGGGAAAAAAAACAAGTGGCAGAAGAAAGAACAGCTTAAAGCAAACTGGTTTTTTTGACAAGCACTGAAATGCTACTAAATAAAAGTACTGGATTTGTAAGATTTGATTTCCTGTCCCTGCTTTGGTCCGTGTCACGCTCAACACTGGTTTTGTTGAGAAGGGTTAAAGAGTTTGCGTTAAGGATTGATGTTCGCAGGTAGGTGCTCCACTAGGGAGATCTCAAACCCAGGTCTGCTCTGGTTATTTTCACGGTATAGTAAACATTAGAGGCAAATACAGATAGAAACCAAAAGGTGAATCTAAAGGCTTCATTTTACTCTTAAAATAAATAATACTTTGCTTTTAAATATTGTTTAAATATTTTTGAAGCAGACAGCACTGATGAGGTATGAAGAAGAGTCCAAGATTCAGTCTGAAGTCGAAATTTAGGTGAAGTCAGAGCAGCATAGTTCATAGAGGAATACAGTAATCCAGAAATGTGAGAAACTTAAAATACTTAAGCAATTTGTATTTTTAAAAAAAAATAATACAATGAGTGAGTGTCTGGGTTCTGCGTGTGTAACAGGTACACTATTAATAGCGGTGTTGCAGTGTCTGCTGGAAAGTTACTTATTGCTTAGGTAAACAAGTAGAAAGTTGAGTTATTCCAGAATCACTGTAACGTGTGGTTTGAGCAGACTTTGGATGAGGCAGGAGTTTGGTGGGAGGAACGGGACATGCCGCCGTAGTCATATACGGTGTTCCCAGTGGTGCTGGGAATGCTTCTTTTCCATGATGATAGACTTAACCGTGGAATAGGAATGGACATTTATTTTGGCAGGCTACCAGGATTTCCTAGGCTGGGAACTGCCAGCATTTCCATCGTTTTTTGCAACTTGTCCAGGCTGTGTTGCAGGATACCCTGGGGCAAGAGGGGCCCTTGGCTTTTCTGCGAGCTCATCCCAAGACCTGCCACAAACAGTACAGTAGCGGGAGCTGCTCAAAAATACTTATTGTGGTATTTTATACGCAAAAGAGGTACGTGGTCTGATCTTCAGGCACCCCAGTATATTTTACTACTTTCAAAGATGGTTGATGGGTGAATGCTTTCTAGGGAAGATACTTTGTGTGTGTGTTTTTTTGCCTTTTTACTCTCTTAACACTTCCTTTTTTTACTTCACTAGTTATATTGATAGTAGAATAGATCACTGGTTGTACTAAAACATCTTCAGTTCTCCCTTGTTTCCTTCCTCCTATACCCTTGACACTCTTCTTTTTGCCCTTAAGCTTGGGTTAAAAAACTGTATTTTTTTAGTAGCTGAACAGTAACTGCTGTAAAAAAGCTTAGTCTCATTTCTATAAATTGCTTTTGAAAAACATAAAGAGTTTATACATGAGGGTTGAGGAGCTGTTGGAGCAGGTCCAGAGGAGGCCATGGAGATGCTGGGAGGGCTGGAGCCCCTCTGCTGGGAGGACAGGCTGGGAGAGCTGGGGTTGTCCAGCCTGGAGAAGAGAAGGCTCTGGGGCAGATGTTCTAGCAGCTTTCCAGAATCTGAAGGGGGCCTACAAGAAAGCTGGAGAGGGACTTTTACAAGGGCGTGTGGTGATAGAACGAGGGGTAATGGCTTCAAACTGGAAGAGGGGAGATTTAGGTTAGACCTCAGGAAGAAATTGTTGCCTGTGAGGATGATGAGACCCTGGCTGGGGTTGCCCAGAGCAGCTGTGGCTGCCCCATCCCTGGAGGTTCAAGGCCAGGTTGGACGGGGCTTGGAGCAACCTGGTCTAGTGGGAGGTGTCCCTGCCCAGGGTAGGGGATTGGAACGAGATGATCTCTGAGGTCCCTTCCAACCCAAACCATTCTATGATCCTATGAAAACGACAAAAATAGTAATCTGAAACTGAACCTCAGTTGCTCCTTTGGTAAGAAAATGCAGCTGTAGTAAGAACTCTCTTAAGAGTTGTACCAATTTAGGATCTATGCGATGATGGAACACAACAGCTGCACCAGCATCCATGAGGAGGATGCTACTGAAATACTCTTGCTCAAATTAAAACAACTAAATAAAGGGGTGAGCTCTGTCTTGTTCAGTAGAAAATGTCACGGAAATGTCAGATTTCCACCTGTCTGACAACAGCTTTCATGAAAATATAATGTAACCCAAACACCACTGAAACATCAATTCTCAGCTTAAAAACATCAAGGCTTTAGGAACACTGCATGTGTATTGGTGTGAAAGTTTGGCAGGGAAAGGCATTTGCTGTCTTCTGGCACAGTTCAGATCTTTTGAAAGTCTTTCTTCCACTCTAGACACATGAAAGAAGTTGAGGTAAATGAGCCTGCTTTACTGAAGCTTCTGTTTCCCTTGAAAGCTGATTTCTCGGGATCAGTCACTCCATATCTGTTCTGTCGTAGGAAGTTGGCATGTGTTTACTTTTTGGGTTATTTTGTTTGGTTTTGTTCTCTGGCGTGATGGTAGGACAGGGCAAGGATCTACATGAGAACCCAGGGATGATTATAATGTCATTACAGCTTTAAAGAACGTAATACAGGTTCAAAAACTTTCTTCTAGTAGGACAAGGTGTTCATTTGGTTTTGGATGACCTCAATGAGTATTAGGTGAGACCTGAGATTTTGAGTAATGGATGAAGTTGTGGAATGTACTGTTGACTCTTCTGAACTTGTCTGGTGTGTAAATTACAAGGTTTTTATTGGTATAAGCAAGAGAACCCCAAGACTACAGGTTGTATGTCCAAGTTGGAGTAGCTGCAGGCCACTTAAGTGCGGAAAACGCTACACAGTTGTGACCTTTCGCCATTCAGGGGGTTGGGATCAGCATCATAAGTAATAAATTCAGAGGATTTTCTCAGGTTCACTAGATTTAGGATACCATACAGCATCTCCAGTGGAAGTAAGGTCCATGTATGGACAGCTCCTAGAAGCTGGTCAATTAAATTAGTGTCTAGATCTTTAGTTGACTGTAATTGCAGGTTAGGCGCCTGGTTCGCATGTAGGTGCTTAAGCTACACCCCAGCTTTGCTTATCACTTTAGAAGAGTCAAGCTATTAAAGTCTGTGTTGTTCTACTGATGTCGTGAATAAATTATTCTTCCCGCTAGTCAAAGCATCTCATGGATATTTTACTTGTTTGGATGCTGCATTTGGATTTTCACCTTTAGAGCATGGTTGAATGCAGGGTCTGAAATGGAGGATGCTGCGTGATGAAGACCTGTAGTGAGAGGTGGAATTAAAACAGGATGCTTGCAAGAATACTAAAATACCATTAATTGCCTTATTTTGTTGAGAGGGGAAACGTGCGAGGAGCCTATGTTGTGAGAGAGAGCTGTGAAGAGAGGAAGGACAATGGTCACCATTTGGTGGACGGGGATCTCGATGGAGAGGATCGGAGCCCGGGAGCCTGCTGCTACGAGCAGGTTCTGCTTCTGTGCTGCACCCTCTGGATTACGTGTAACTGTCAGAGAACGATGTATGTATGTCAACGAATGCTGATTGCAATTAAGCAAGCAGGGCACTTGATGCTTGTGGCCTATTTGGGCAGCTAGAAAAAGAGAAAACCCCTCCAAAATACTCCTTAATGTTCAGCTGGGTGTGTAGCTCTACTTAAGGGACAAAAAATGAGTGAGGGGGGGGAAAAAGTGGTTTTCTGGGAACTACTTTTTGAGAGCAGAGGGGGGTATTCATTAAGAGCAATTAGCTCCTTTTCGTACCTTTGAGAACTAAATAACTTACGCATAATAAAAATACCATTAAGAAATAAGCAATGCTGGGAAAACTACAAGAATGTGCAGAAAAGTGAGGACGCATTTGTTTTGCTGTGCAATCTTCCTACTTAATTGCTCGTGACTTAAAAGTAGATACCTTGGTATTTGTCCACTTAGGGCTTTTTTTTCGGTTTAGATTTCTCTTTAACTCTCCAATTTGGCGAGCTACAGCCGGGCACATTTGTTTATGTGGTTTAATCTCATTACACAGCTCCTCTGCATAAAGCCTGTAAGCTAACGGGTTGTAACGGGATTACGTACATGGGCATATTTTACGCAATTTTTCGAACAAGGTTATTCAAGGATACTGGATTTGGGTAGAATTTTTTTCCTTTTCCTTCTAGTCAGCCTTTCATTTTCATGTTTTCAAGTTTCTGCCTGTTGTTGCCCTCACCTTGTTCTTGTCCATACCCATGATTTTTTCTCGAGTTTGGCAGGACGATGTATCGTCTTTTTTCATTGTGAAACTGCTTTAAGGCTTCACGTAAAGTTGGGGAGGACAGTGGAATTAATGAGTGGTGCTGAAGCGTGTTGCGTTAGGTAAATGAGGAGCATCTCCCCCTCCCTGCCATGATAAATGAAGAAACTGGAGGCTGCTCAGGTAAAACTGGCTTTTGCTGCTGTTGCACTTGAATTTGCTGGTTTTGCTCAGGCTGGCAGCAAATGCGTTGCATCCTTACACGGTCCCCAAGTAGAAATTTCACTTTGAGGGCTACAATTTGGCTCTGGCATAAGGGGAACACCACCCTGAGATGCCTAAATCCATGTAGTAAATCACCAATATGAAATTCTCCCAATAAAGCATGTTTAAGTGCTCCAGTGCCAAACTGTTAAATGAGCGCGTCCTCATAAATCCCAGCAAGAACTAAATGACTCAGTTGAGATTTGCATCCTGTAATTAAAACTGTGAAGGTTTCTCTAGACCTAAATATAAATTGACACTTCCATTTCCTTTTATTTTTTTTAATGCGCCTGTATTTCCAGAGATGAAAGATGCCTGTGTGGATGGGGATGGGGTGGTAGGAAATAGCTCTCTTCGCTACCAAGTGTTTCTCAAAAGGAGGACAAAAGGTCTTTATTGCAATCCCAATAGCGATTACTTCAGATAAAAATATTTTTGTAACAAAGGAGGTGTGGAAGTGAAAATCTCTAAGGGTAGTGGAGCCTCGGGTCTTTAAAAGAAACAAGAAATATGATATTAGTATGGCACTGTTTGAAAGCCCAGGGATATTAGTGGTCTTTACACTGGGATCTTAAAGGGATATGACTTGCTGCGAAGGGCTCGGAGGGCAGAAATTGCTTTTTTGTACTCCTGGATAAGCAGCCCCTGGAAGCGCCGGAGCATCTTTGTTCCAAAGCTCCAGAAATGCCGGTGGTGTGTCACATGCTCGACCCCTTCGTTTTGTGACGGGATTAATAACCATGGAGATTGGGAATAATCTCTTTTCTTATCAGCCGTTGGCGGGCTGACGGGCTAATGATGGGTTTCATTCCTGACCCGGAGGTCACGTGCGGGGTCAGAGGATATCTCGGGTACCGTAGGCTCCGTGTCCTTCACTCCTCCTCCAAGGCTGCCTGCAAGAGAGATGGTTTCTACTGGTGGTTTTTAGCATTTCCAGGTGACTTGTGCAGCAACTTCTCCACTGCTTGCAGCAAGGGGGGATGAGACAGGCTGCTGGCGCTTCCCAATTCACCTTTCCCTCTTTAAAATGGTTCCAACTTTCCATCTTTCGCCTTGACAGTGGATCTAGCAAAAGTCTCATTGCGGCTGGGCAGTGGGAAAAGTAACCCAACCCCTTGAATTTGCAAAAGCTTTAACTTATCTTACCAATTTAGATGGATTAAAACTCCATCAATCATCACCGAAACCCAGTCTCCTCCTTCGTAGAGCCGTGCATCTGCTTTTTCTGCTCGGGCTTCGGCACGATCAGAGGAGGTTCAAGGTGCCATACGGCAATCGGAGACCCTGCGCAATGCTCGTTTTCCTCATGGTGATAGCGGAAACAACAAAAAAAAGGCCTGAACTCCTCAAAACTTCGTCCTTCCTTGCACCATCCTGAAGACTGTAGAGATTCCGGGATAGTTAAAAATGGCCAAGTTATTCTGGAGGCTCATTTAAAGAAACACAATTGGACCACAGTAATTAGGTCACGTCATTATTTGACTCTTATCTAGCTATGGTTTATCTACTATAATAGCAAATATTAAGTAGTTTCATTGACAGTAATCCTGAAACACATTAAAGCCTGTTGCATTTAGTGTTTTGTATTTAAAACATTTTTTCCCAGATACAGTCTCAAATCATTTATGTATTTCCTTAAAGAATGTGTTCTGAATTACAATGAAACTAATATTAAACTGAATTGTATTACCCATTATAGTTGTCTATCTCTGTAGATCCATGATCTCTCTGTACAGTTGTGGCTCTATGAAGAGATATGAGAAAACATACTGGAAATCACTCCTTTATGGTTTTGGTTCAGTCCAAGAGTCTAGAAGGCACCTCAGCTTTAGAATATCAATTTTACTACATTTGTGGAGCTCCAGAAGTTTATTTTGAGCAAATTGGCACCTCAAACCTTTACCCTCTACCTCTGAAGGACTCTAATGAAATAAATCACAGAAAGTCCCTGCTGAAACTGTTGTATTTTACAGTGCTTTGGATTAAATTTTTCTAAGTATTTTTAGAAAAATCTTTGCTACTCCTTTGTTGGAGTGTGATCTGTAATGTTTATGGCTGTCTTTCAACTGTAATAAAATGAAAGCTCTTAAGGTTTATTTTACAATGTCGATGTTTTTATGCTAAAGGAACAGGGCTCCCAAAAATCAAAAGTATGGAAGTTCCTCCTTTGATCTTCAAATATTCTTTTGTGCTCTCTCGTGTCGCTAAAGCATATATATATTTGGCTTGTATAAGATTACAGTAAAACTGCTCATTCAGTGATTTGGGTGCACTGATTAATTTANCCCCATGTCATACTTCTTTGTAGTGTGTCATGTAGGAGGCTCCATCTGTAATCTTGGTTCTGTTGTGATAAGGACAATGCTAAAATACTCGGAAAACGAGAGCATTTCGGAAAAAGAAAAAGCGATCAAGTCAAATAAGCTGATAATAAAATGTCCGTGTCACAAAACCAATTTTATCTTCCTATTTGGTTTTCCTTAGGCTTCTCCATTACGGCTTGTGGCGCTATTGGCAGGCGTATCTTCCTGAGCGAGGGATAATGTTTTCTCCAGATGCTTCAAAGCCATTGAAAAATATGAAAGGAATATTGAATGAAGCAGTAACTTCAGAGCGTACCCTCCTTTAATTTGTTTCCGATTCCTCAGATGGGCGCTCCTGCTTTTTAGCACAGCCAGGGAAATAACTGTCTGGAAAGGGTGACTCTGCGTTCAGCATTCCTTTGTTCCGCTTAAGAGCCTTAAAAGACAGTTCACCTTATGCCGGAGCTCCTCGGCGCCCTTTGCAAAAGTTGTTTGTATTTTTCTGTAGAGCTTTCTCATTGATTATGCTAATCTCTATATCCCTGCTTAACCGTGCTGCTCTTTGTTGCCCTTTTCATTCCCTAAGCATAACTACAATGAAGTTCAACTGAACTCAAGCCAAATGTTGTCTCAAATACAGAATATTCCATCCTCTCGTCATCTTTTTTTCCCCTCCGTACAATATAGCACAACACACGTGTGAGCTGTGGTTTTTGGAGTCTGAACTCAGTCTTACGTCCATAAAATGAATCCTTAGTCAAACTTTATCTAACCTTAATCCTGCGGTGCAGCAGAAAACCTTGTTCTTCAGAGAGCGTATGTGGTTTGCAAAGGAATTCAGTTCTGTTGTGCCAATAATTATCCTGCCTTTTTTTTTACCCCCTGTATAAGTAATGTATCTTGATTAAGTGCTGACTCTGCAAATACTTCATTTTGGAGATGTTTTATCATAATGCTTTTCTTCAGGTGGTCTTCTCTGGTTTAGAAAGGAAGGATTTTTGGACTAGGTAAGGAATTAAAGGGTGATATCAGTTCATTTCAGTTTCATGGATTACGTTAGCAAGCTGTATGCCTTTAAAATTAGGGCAATATTTTCTTCATTTTTTCTTGTTTTCAGACCAAAATCTGCAAGGCAGATAATCTTTTTTTTAATTACTACAGGTGCACCCAGTGCCTAGCATGACCAGAATAGAACGACCAAGCTACCAATTAAAATAAATACTGCACGTTGCATATGAATCTGTCATTTTTGGCATGCGATACCCTTTCAGTTAACCATAGTTCGTTTTCCCTATTGAAATGTCCATTGTTGGCAGACACCTCTAGGAAAAAAAAAACAACCCCAACCCTTTCCTTTTGGGTTCTTTCTGGATGACTGACTTTTGCCCTTCAGATGTTTTCATGGGAGGTAACTTCTAAATGTCTTTATTAATTGCTGACGGTCTTTTCCAGACCCTTCAAAGGCATCCGAATGTCCCAGTAACTGGTGTGAATGCCAGGGCAGGAATAGTCTAGGCTATGCGGTGTTGGCAGGGAGTATGCTCGCTGGCTATAAATTTAGTTTGATGGCTACTTTTAAAATTTATTACTGTTTGTCAGTTGCTCCTTTTGGCAGGATATTGTCACAAGCCTCATGGATAATGCATAGAGTTGCCACCGTGGTTTTTATGGTCTCAGGCCATCAAATACCTTTCTGGAATTTTTGTAAATACATTGTCAAATATATTAATAAATCTAGTGAGAAACCTATTATCGTATATATGGGGGAGGGAAATACAAACAAGAATGTTAAATGTTTCATACACGCGGGGTGGGGGATGCACACAATGACTAGTGGACCAATGCCAAAGGTTTATTAGCAGCTGTATTCAAAGGATGAATTAGGTGTATTGGAATGAATTCAGTGGCTGAGCTCAGAACCTGAGGACGGGTCATCACTGTAGGCCAGTGAACGTCTTTGAAAGGTGCTGTTTTCTCTGATTTCCAAATGCTTTTAAGAGTGTTAAATTCAAATTTTGGTAGGCAGATAGGCACTCAGATTCTTCTTCCAGTTATAGATCTGTGATTTTTTGCATAGTTATCTGCAACATAGCTTTGTATGTAAGTTGGCAATGTGATTCTCCTCCCCCAGTGGAAGGGTATTTCTGCATCGACTTCAGTTTTCGCTTCTCATGGAACTTATGTGGTCCTAACCCATAATTTATAGGTAAAAGGAAAACTGAGTAGAGGAGCTGTGTGGGAGACCATGATGTTTCAGAGCTCTATGTGTATGTATTAATGAAGGGCTCCTTTGAAGGCACTTCCTAGCCTTCTGCTGTGGCCGCTAGTCCGTATTCCTGAGTGGGGAAACCTTGACTTGAGGCCCTCTGCCATGAATGAAACGTTCAAGCTATGGGAAGGTGTGGGGTTTTAAGTCCTCCCATCTGACCCCAAAGGATACATAACCAGTAGAGGCACAATGGGAGAGTCTTTCTTGGCTTTCTAGCTTGGGCTGGGCCAGACTTCCAGCCCTTGTGCGCTGGATCTAAGCGGAAGAGGAGAATGTGTGTGTGCGTGCTTGTCTGTCTGTGTGCGCTGCCCAGGTGGACACGGTGGCCATCAGCTTCTGCCTGGGTACAGAAGATTGAAAAGCTTTGCATCCAAGTCAGCAAGGTCAAATAACATGTTCCTATATCACTCTCTTAATAAGTAGATTTCTTCCAAGTCTGTGATGAGAAGGCAACAATTTTGTTGTCTCTTGTCAGAGTGAAGCAGTAGTTGGTGGTAGAACCATCACAGTGAAGGGTCTGTCAAAGACCAAGCAGAATCATCTTCACCCATCTCTTGTCTAGTGTTACTCAGTGCTGTCTGGGAAGACTGAAGATACAGGCTCCTCTTAAGCTGGAGGAATTCTTGTGGCTGTTCTTCCTTGGCAGAAGCTGACAGAGGTTGCTTCTAAATATCTAAAGGGTGGGTGGCAAGAGGAGGGGGCCAGTCTTTTTTCAGTGGGGCCCAGCGACAGGACAAGGGGCAGTGGGCACAGACTGGAATATGGCAAGTTCCATTTGAACATGAGGAGGAACTTCTTTCCTTTGAGGGTGGCAGAGCACTGGTAGAGGCTGCCCAGAGACATGGTGGAGTCTCCGACTCTGGAGACATTCCCAACCCACCTGGATGCCATCCTGTGCCACCTGCTGTAGGTGGAGCTGCTCTGGCAGGGGGGTTGGACCAGATGATCTCCAGAGGTCCCTGCTAACCTCTGCAAGGCTGTGAGTTCCCTGGATATGGAGAGCTCTTTCATATTCTGCGCGGCCAGAATGGTTGTGAGAAGAAACACTTTCACAGTGTCCTGACAGAGGTGGCTGGGACCAGCCCACCATCACCATTGCTGTGGAGCAAATTGAGTGGTAATGTCCCCCCCTCCTAAATAGGGAGCAAATAGAACTTGAAAAGGTTAAATGACCCAATTTGAGATGCAGAAGGTGATGGTGTTTAGTTGAGCTGAGGATGGTGCTTGGAGTCAAAAAGATCTTGTTACAGTATTGATTTGTTGTGTGATTTTTTTTTTTTCTTATTTTAGGAAAGACATTTTGCTAAGCCTCGATTTCCCCATTATTCTCCCTGTGGACAATATAATTAACTCCTTTGTGGAGGTGTTGCAAGGCTTAACTAAACATTTGTAAGCTGCCAGGTGTGTGAGGAAAATTAAGGTTGGTCCGTGTGAGGTTATTAAAGCCCAGCGATCAGCCTGCTACATCACATGGATTCGGGACAATCTTTTTTTTTCTGCTCGCTTCAGTCCTTTTTCAGCTTAATGTATTTTCTCTCTTCTCTAGGAGAGCTTGGGTAGATGCAGCCTTGTGGTGAGCTCAACTATTAGAATTTGCATACAAGTCTTCATAATTATGTTTTTTCTGAGTTTTGCGTAGGTCTGCTTCATAGATTCCAGGTACTACCGTACAGAGGCTTTCCTGAGAACAATAGTACTTTCTCATTTCCTTGAATATTTTCTTTGAAGAATTTATTTCTAGTTGTCTTGAGCTATTTCCATGTCTTGAATTCATTGATGCTCTTGAGCAGTGTAGGGGAAACCAGAGACTTTTTAATGTCTTCCCAGTAAGACATGAGTGTCCTCTCCTTTTCCCTCATTTGTTCCACCTCTTGTTTTGCAGATGTGAGTGGTGATTGTTCTAAACACCAGGAAATTAAACAGTAAATAAAATGTTATTTAGATATGTGCTGCAGAATGGGGTTTGGGGCCATCTGTTAAGAACAGCCGAAGTTTGAGGTACCTAGAAGAGGGTAAATCTGCAAATTTCTTCATTTTGCCTTTTCCTGAGGCAAAGCTGAAAGGTGATTATTAGAAGGCTTAAAAACTTCTCTGTGCTATTACTGATTTTTTTTTTTTGGGACAATCATTATTATAGTATTAAAGAGATGGCACAGGAATTAAACAGCATGGCTTCTGCCCTCCCCAATATCACTGAATTAAAGTACAAATAATAATAACTAAAACTTGAAATCTATGGTCCTCTCTTGTGCAATGCTCAAGAGCAACAAGGCAACTCCTACAATTCCCATATATGTTTCTGGGTAATGTGGTAATATGGAGCTAAATTGAGCCCCAAGATCCCTGTGTGTCATGGTGCAATTGCATGCTTGTAAAATCAAAACTTTGATTATCTCCAGGACTCAAATTACTTTGTTGCTGGAAGTTAGATTTAGGGATGTTGTTTGCCTTCCCTTCCAATGCTGAGCTCGGTGTGATGCCAAACTCAATGTTAGTCTGGAGTCATGTTTAAGCGAGGTAGACTCAAGTGGGCTACACTAAACCAAGCTGAGAAAGTGTTTGGGCATAGAGTCATAGAGTGTTAGGGGTTGGAAGGGACCTCTGGAGATCATCTGGTCCAACCCCCCTGCCAGAGCAGCTCCACCTACAGCAGGTGGCACAGGATGGCGTCCAGGTGGGTAGGGAATGTCTCCAGAGTCGGAGACTCCACCACCTCTCTGGGCAGCCTCTGCCAGTGCTCTGCCACCCTCAAAGGAAAGAAGTTCCTCCTCATCTTCAGATAGAACTACCTATGGTCAAGTTTGTGCCTGTTCCCTCTTCTCCTATCACTGGGCACCACTGGAGGGCCCCCTCCTCCTGGCCCCCTCCCTTTAAGTATTTGTCGACATTGATGAGATCCCCCCTCAGCCTTCTCTTCTCCAGACTAAACAGACCCAACTCCCTCAGCCTTTCCTCATAAGAAAGATGCTCCAGCCCCCTCATCATCTTTGTGGCCCTTCACTGCATCCTCTCCAGCAGTTCCCTGTCCCTCTTAAACTGGGGAGCCCAGAACTGGACCCAGGACTCCAGTTGTGGCCTCCCCAGGGCAGAGCAGAGGGGGAGGATGACCTCCCTCCACCTGCTGGCCACGCTCCTCTTGGTGCCCCCCAGGATGCCACTGGCCTTCTTGGCCACAAGGGCACGTTGCTGGCTCATGGGCACCCTGTTGGCCACCAGGACTCCCAGGTCCCTCTCTGCAGAGCTGCTTCCCAGCAGGTCACCCCCAACCTGTCCTGGTGCCTGGGGTTATTCCTCCCCAGGTGCAGCACCCTACACTTGCCGTTGTTGAATTTCATAAGGTTTTTCCCTGCCCAACTCTCCAGCCTGTCCAGGTCATGCTGAGTGTTCATCCCAGTTCATCACTTGCTGCTGTAAAACTCTGGATATATTTTAGACTTCAGACAAGTAAATGTTTTCTTTCTTTTTAATAGCATTTAGTGATGACAAGGTATCTCCTCGCAGAGTTAATTGTTAGACCTTGAATAACGCCAGTTACTCATGGCATCTGTTGGAAATTAAAGTCGCATTGTAAGGGTTGCACGGCATATGGGTTTTCCTGTGTGGCTAGATTTATACCTCGGGGAAACAGATTTAAAAAAACTTACTAGGGCCTTGCTGTAGGTTAAAACTTAGAGCCAAATGAACTTATGCTGTTCTTCATGGGAGTCACCAGAAAACATACTGCAGAAATGTTCAGTAGATTTTTACTAACTGCGCGCTTGCATAGTATAGCGCGCTCATGGATATTTTTGCTTTAGTCTTTCCACAAAGCGTCTTAATCACCTGGAAATTGAGTTCTTTTGAAGTTTAAAGCATTCTAAACCAGTAGCAGTACTTAAGTCACAGCCCATGCTCAGAGGTTTGTCTAGAGCTCATAAAAAACCGTTGGAAAGTTGTGTCCTTTGCCGTGTACAGTTGGGAGCAATCACATTCAGATCCCTTGAAACCTCTCAAATCAGAGTTTTCCGCTAGTCAAGAAACACACGTAAGAAATCTGGCGTCCTCGGAGCAGTAAAGGGAAGCTTATGTTTTCTTTTGTTCAACGCCATGGAAGAATCACTCAAACAAGCACAAAAATCCACGTAGCCAGTCCATGTTGGTGTCTTGGCAAATTTTGACTGCTTTGGACTTAATCTGTGGGGTGAAGCTGAAGATGGTGATCGGTTGCAGGATGCCCACGGAATAATACAGGATATTTTATTTCAACGTAGTTTCTATGCTTTATTCGGTTCTTGGTGGTGCTTCTTGACATTCTGGAAGGGTTAGCAGTCTCTTCTGTTTTGACATGGAAACCAGGATGCATGTGGTATTATGCAAATTAGCAGGCAACTAAATTGTCTAAATGCCACGTCCTTCGCTAAGTACAGTTTGGCAAATGCCAGTGGCAACCTGTTTTAAAGGGCCCCCTGCTGTGATCTATGAAGCAGTAAGAGGAGAAAAATCCAAATTGTGTATTCTTAAGCTGAATAAATGTCAGTTCCCAGGGTTTCTGTTAGACATCCAAAAGCACTCGAGTGGTTAAATGACCGTGTCTATTGATAACCATGGAATTTTAATATTAGCCAAGGGAGATATTTTTAAAACCCTTCTGGGAGACAGAGCAGGCTTTTTTAATACGCTTTTGTGCTTTAATAGTTTGGAATAAAGGTGTTCTCTTCCGAGATCTTGTTAACTAAGCCTTTTTAACATTACCTCTAAACACAGTATCAGTCTTTGAAGACTTGGGGGAAGCGTGAAAGGTGCCTTATTTTAAAAAAGCAAACCAAAACCCAAAAAACAACAAACCACCCCCACCCCCCACAAACCCCAGACAAACCCAAACCCACCAGGGATCTTAAGGGTACAAACAGGAAATTTCCAGGGTGAACTTAGCTTTAAAGGCTTTGTTTTATTCTTGATCCTTTAAATTAATATATTGGCTTAAAGGGAAAACTTGAAATGTAAGTATTATGTTGCTTTTTGTATTTCGGGGTGTTTTTTTACTATATGCAACTAACTTTTTACAAAAAGTGTGCCCCGTGCTGCCCTTGGGTAGTTAATACTTCCTTAGGGTATGTTGGACAGAATTCCTGATGTGTTATCTTTCTTGATAAAACAATGAATAAAATCACATTGTTGCAACTTTTGGGGCCATACATCATCAAATTTTTATTAGCTGATTGTTGCTGACTAGAATTTGATAAAAAAACACTGAACTAATCAGGTCCACTTAGTATCAAAATGTAATTCCGTGCGTAAAGGTTTTTGGAACATCAGGGTAGAAATTATGTGTACGGTTCCACCCCTGTGACTTTTTTGGAGATGACACCATCTTGTTTTGGGGTAATTGCTACAGAATGAAAGAAAATGGGAGAGAATGAGGGTGTGAGGGAAGAACTTGAAAGCAAGTGGGTGCCTCGGACTGTCCTTGGGGTTGTTTTTGTGTTAATTGGGCACGTTTTTCAGTCTGTACGTCAAGCGATTCCTGCATGACCTGCGCTAAACCATTTCAAACTGGGATGTATAGTTATGCATATGCAATTCTGGGTATTTCATGCTGTATTGGTGACTGACAAATCTTTCATTGGAGGGGGGGGGGAACCCCCTCTTATTTCCATGGGAAGCGTGTGGCTTCCTCCCCAGTGAGCTTCCTTGCGCCCTGTTTTCCACTGAGACAATGGACATGTACCCAGGGGTACGTTAACGGCTCTTCTCTCCTGAAACCAATTTGCCCATTACTGACTGGTTCAAGCTCTGCAATTTTTCTGCCTCTTAAACGCCAATCAGCCTAACTGTAATTGAGGGGGGAAAAAATTATAGTGGGGATTTTTACTGAAGGTAAAATGTTTTGCTTCTGATGAGGCAGGTTGAGTTTGTCTTGCACAAAAAAATCCCAAATCCAGGAAGCCGCTTTTTTTTTTCTTTCTTAATATTAGGGCAAACCAGAGGCCTAATAGGGTTTTCCTTCATTGTTCTGCCCGTGATCATGCTCTTGGCTGTTAAATCTTGATGGGAAGGTAAGGTTTGTCATAGAGGCTCCATGAATTGTTCCAAGACAGCCTCTACAGAGTAATCCAGAGCATACATAACCTCGTTTGGCAGAAAATAAGGAAGGTGAGAACACCAGAGAATGTAATGTTTGAGTACTCCCACCTGGACACTGCCTTGGTTCTGAGGATATTGAGAAGGGATGTCTCATGAGTGTCTTACTTTTAATTATTTGAGCATTATTTATCTTCTGTGGTGCTTATTGGAAGGTATCCTGAGGAGAACTGTCCCTTTTTCCCTCTGGCAATGTTAAGGAAAGGCAGGGAAAGATGTACATACCTTTTTGAGGAGAACAGGGTGTCGTTTCTGTGTCTCGGAGAGGGATAATATGCTGATAATCGTTCCGACACCAGCCTGCTGCTGTGGGCAATGTGGCTCTGGGTCCTCCGAGATTCCCCCATTGGGCCTTGCGTGGTTTCCAAGCTGGAGATGAAGAGTGGCGGGTGCTGGCATTGCAGAGGGAGCGAAGGGCACAAGATGCACTTCAGGAGAGACAAGAGCCTCTTGCCAAACCTCCCTGCCTGCTGCTTCCCGACAAAGCAGCTTAGATGGGGTATCCAACGCCCACCACAAAGGCAAGCGAAAAAATGGAAACACGTTACTGCAAGAGAAGGAGCCCAGAGTTGCCAGGTTTGGTGTAGGCCAGAATATATTACGTTAACTTCATAAGTTGCATCCAATTTTAAACTTTTTTTCCCCTTCCAGTTGTTCTGGAAAATATTTTCAAATCAACTTACAGATTTTTTTTTTGGAAGCATTTTGACCCGTTAGCCCACCAAAATAAATGAATTTTACTCATTTGGGAAAGGGTAGATTTAGGTGAACTTGTGATATCAGGTTTTTTTCTGAGATTTATTTTTCTGTGAGTAAAAGAGGGAATTTGGCATAAGTTCCCTGGAATAACAGGGTGTGATGTTCCCATTCTTGTAGTGGAAATGTGGTGAGGCTGCTGGATAAAGCTGTGCAGCAGGTGGGGTTTTCACCAAGGACTTGATTTCAAAATCTGGCTTAATTTAAAAAATGTTAAGAAGCTAACGTATCAAAACTCCCCACATATGAATAAGTTAAAACCCTCAGGGATGATTTTGTTAAAAATCATTGAAATATGTTGTTGAAAACTGCTTTGTCTTAACTCTGACGCCTGCTTCCTACAGCGCTAAAGGAATTTCCATCTTCCACCTATCCGCCGATCCTTCTCCCCGCCAATAATTTTTCAATACTTTGTCCAATTTCAGCCAAACGGGAAGCTGTTTTGAAATGCCTAGCGTATTCTCATGTAGCATCCTTGAAAAAAGGTAGCTAAAAAGAAAAAGTCCTCCTTCTATCCAA
Organism: Chionis minor; assembly: GCA_013398295.1. Taxonomy (NCBI): domain Eukaryota; kingdom Metazoa; phylum Chordata; class Aves; order Charadriiformes; family Chionidae; genus Chionis; species Chionis minor. The sequence continues at coordinate 141,198 of VZSF01002037.1, read as the reverse complement.
TATTAACAATGTCTTTACTACTATTGTCTACTTGATAGTGAGTTATCATTACTTTGGGGGGTTTTTTTACCCCAGAAAACATGAGAGCTGCAAGCTTGATTTGTGGGTTGGCAAAAAGGTCTGGAAGGTGGCCCTTTTTCCAACTCTTGGTGACTCGAGAGGTGAAATGATGAGAAAAAGGAGGAGGTGCCAGAAACTAGTGAGCTCCTAAAGCTGAAGGGAAACATTGGGAGCTACTAGCTGGAAGCTAAAATGAAATGAGTTAAAAGCAAGTTTGACTTTTTAAGTGAGGGTGGCCAGACCTAGGAACAGTTGCTGTGCTCTTGGAACGCCCGTTCCCCTTCTCGTACAAGATGCTTAGGTCAAAGACGAGTTCTTGGAATTAATAAATCGCTAATTGAATGATCTTTGGTGGGTGGCTGAACAGATGAGAAGATGAAAGTCGCATCCAGCCTTAGGGGCTGAGTGGGATCCCAGTTATTAAATGCACTTGTTAATGGAAAACAGCACGGGCTTCAATATATGTAGCTGTAAGGATTTTTTTTCCCCCCTGGGATTTACAGATGTGCTGGGAATGTCCACAGGTAAAATAGATGATGGCATAGGAATGAAATAATGTGTAGGTTTCAATGGCAAAAATCATGTTGTAAACTTGGATTTCATGCAACTTCTCCACCTGAGCGACTGTTTTGTATTCCTCTTCCGACGTGTGAAGGGTTGTGACTTCCATGGACTCGTTCTCAGCTAGTCATCCTTAGCCATTAGCTGGATTTTCATCCCTGGCTTACCTGCTTACATGTTATCGCATGGAACTGGTTCTTCAGTGTCCAAAGGCAAGCTCATCTCAAAGAATTCCATAGATTAAAAAAAAAAAGGAAGAAATGCTTAATCTAAAACTAGCTTACTCCATTTTAGTTGCTTTACATTCAGTGTGAAATCCCAGGAATCATAAACAGGAATCTGAAATTATTATTTTCAGAAAGTTGAAGTGCTTTAGTGACTGTATTTAAAACTTTCAGATGTCTTGCTTCAGGTGACGCTTCAACTCTTATTTTCTATTCTAATTTAAAAAAAAATTACATAAATCAGAGATTTCAGTCCTCTTGAAGTATTTTTCTCCAGCCAAGCACCCTTGCCACCTGTGCAGTGAAACTGCTTCTGTTGTTTATTTTGCAACATGCCGTAAATACAAATCCGCCAGCCTTAAATTCCCCGTGCATGACTAGGGGAATAAATTTTCTGTGCTGTGGAGTGGAATTGAAGCACTCATAAAGGGTGAATGCACCATGCTGAGCAGTTGAACCCGTGCCTTTTTCCATTAACCCACGTACCTCCTTTGCCTTTCAAACAATTACCTTGAGTTTTTTTTAAGGCTGATGCATTCAACACTATAAATTAAAGCTCATTTGGTGGTGATGAAGCAGTGAGACCTCGTAGTTTTCTTCTGTAAAACAGGTTTTTACACTCCAGGTGATACAATCCAGGAAAAACTTATTCGGAATTAAGGTAGACAACAGAAAAAATAATAGTTCTTTTCTGCTCCCCAGCCCCTCTCATTTAAAAAAATTTATGCGAGCAGGGTAGGTGAGCGTTCAGTGAAGTGGCTCTACCATAAGTGTCATGTCGTTTTAAAAGAAATGGACTTAGCGTGCAAGTATCATAATCTGGGAAGCTGTTGTTGTTGTAGAGGGAGGCCGGAGCTGGAATAATTGCTGGAAATGGGTGCTGCTGCCAGTTGAACCCGGGACCTCCGGGACTGGAGAACCAGGTACCAGCTGATGGAGCTCAAAGATTGAACCCCTGTGTTTTGGCCGATGGAGCTCAAAGACTGAACCCCTGCGTTTGGCCAATGGAGCTCAAAGATTGAACCCCCTCGTTTTTGCCGATGTAATTTAGCCGTACCTTGTTGACTGGATGTTGAATGGGCAGCAGAGGAGATATTTAATCCACGAATATCTCATTGCTGAATATTATGGCCCTAGACTCTCACTGCTGTGAATTTAAACCCGATATGATGCTAGTAACTTTGGTCCTTGTTGTACGCTGCTTACTTTTTTTTTTCTTAAATGAAAATAAACAACACCCTTTATGTTAATTCTTTATCATTATGGTCTCCTAGCAATGGAGCCTCTTCTTAAGTGACCCTTGCCATTTTGGAAGGTTTGTATTCAAGATGTGTTAAATAACCTTAATTCTTCATGCGGTTTCTGAAACTTGTACAGATGAAGGCTTGATTTCCCAGGAAATGATGTGTTATTTGCTCAGACTCTTGTCAGGATAAACCAGTGTTATTAATATTAAGCTGTTAGTTTTGTGTTAGACAGTTTCCAGAGAAAGTTGCTCACTTCATAAATTTCTGAGGAAGGCAGCAGTTCTTACTAACTAAAGCTCATTTTCTGTTGATTATAGAAACAATTTCAGCTTGTAGCAGCTGGGACTGTCCAATGTGTTTCTACCCTGCCTGTAATTAAGGTTATTCAGAGCTTTCTGTTGCGGGATATGGGTTTTTTTGGTATTACTCGCAGTCTGTTAAACTCTTAGCTGTGTGACTTGGGCTTCTCTGTTCTGGTTTTATTTTAACTTTTGCTCGTTGGGATTTAATTTTCACATAGTCTCTGTAATAAACTTGCATAGGAAGTTTAAGGCCTGTTTAATCAGGCCTGTTGAAAGGCCTGGTTTGGGTCTCTTTCTGGTTTGGGCCTCACCTAAGGTGGTGTAAAACCAAGAGTGATTCTTCTGAAATACACGCACAAGACTGATCAAAATATATTTGTAACACGTAATGTCACAGATCTGTAAGAGCTCTGGGGTTTTGGTGCTGCAGGTGTTGTCAGGAAGAGCGTCTATGGCTCTATTTAGAGTAGGAGGGAGGTCTTTGGTCTACCGGTGGCTGCGAATCCTTTATTTTTTTTTCATATTGCATGAAACTCTTCTGAAAAACCTGTTTATTTGGAGGGTTAGTCATTAGTCTTACAGAGCTAAGAGCTGGGGTAGTTTGATTACCTTGAAGCAAGGTGATACAAATGCAAATCCTAAATCTGGAATAAATCTGTTTGCTTTCTTATCAGTGCAGGTGGGATCAGACTTGGCCATTATGTGCGTTATACTGATTAACTGTAATTCTCAGATAAGGTCGGTCACTTTTTTGATTGAGAAAATTAGTAATCTGATCTTTTTATTTGCTCCCCCTGCTGATTTTGGGTTCTGTCTGTAATGGAATTAAGCTAGTAATGCTAACGCTGTGTTGCTGAGAGGTGTATTGGATCGCGGTGATGCTGGATGGACCACGTAACTTCTGGATGTCCCAGTAGATCGACCAGGTCCCACGTTCCAGTTTTATACTGCAGCTTCACTGTTGAAATCGGAGAACCTCCATTGGCTTAAAATGGTGATTCCACGAGATGTTGCATTTATATGCTGAGATGCAGCTATTTGTAGTCCCTCACTGTGCAATCCCCAAAATGGGAAGTAGAGAGGACAGAAAGGAGTTGTTTTTGCAGGGAGCACTTAGGAAAAACCATAGCGCAGCCTTGGTGGATGGGAAATGTGAAGTAAAAGTCAACCGATTGTCTCAAACATAAATGTGTCTCTCAATTCCTAGAGGATGCTGAAACACCAGCTAGGAAACTAGTGCAGAATATATTGGGGTATGGAATACCATGCTTGTTTAAAAGCAAACGACATCAGCTAAAGACTTTTGTTATAAGTTTTCTGGGGTTTTTTTCCTCACTAAAATTAGATTCACTTAGTTTCTAGATGTGCTGGAACAGCAAAATCGTTCCTATAAAGAATGGAGCAGGGTCTTCAACTCTGGACTGTGCTGGTACCTAGAGCTCTGGAGAGATGTCGAGACAAGGGGGTGGTGTTAAAGGAACCGGCTGTCCAGTGACTCGCTCTAGATGCCAGGCTCATTTGAGACTTGTCCATCAGGTTTGTTTAAATGACTCCAAGAGGTCCCTGCTGGGATGGGTGTGCGAAAGGTGTGGGAAGGATGTGGGAAGGGTTTCATTGGAGTTGCCAGTGTGGAGGAAGGGGAGGTGGGCTCCGTAGGTGGTCAGTGGTGGTGAATCTGCTGTCAGTGCTAGCCCCTGGCAAGTGTGAGGAGGAGAAACATAGTTGAGCCCCAAATGAAACAGGCTTAGGACCATTTTTATCGCTTTATATTTTCCATAAACTAGGACGTGCCCAGGCAGCTTCACCTATGTCTGCTGACATACAGAGACTTGTTGCGTTTAGAGGTTTGACTCTCCAGTGAGTTGCCCTAACTAGAACAGAACTTAAACTTGAAATATGGAAGGTACCTGCAAAATGAAAACTACCTTTTCTGCAACTCTGTAGACTGGGAAATGTAGAAGTATGTTAACAGTGCAGGAGAATCGGTCGTGGTAAGGAATTGACGGCTACTGAATCCAAGTTATCCATTAAAGAAGGGAGGTCGGGTCATAATATACAACACTTCTGCGGTCATAGCAAAGCCGGTAAGAGCTTTTTATTAGATAACTATCTCATAAATCAGTCCAATAGAACAAAGGCCTCAAAACTGAAATCGTACTGACACCTCTTCATTGCTATTCTGGGTGATATATGACATGGGCCATTAGTTTAAGTGCAGAAAGTCTTCGGAGACGGTGCCGGTGAAGTTGCACTGCACGCATCTTCATCATCAAACCGGGGGCTTTCAAAAACCCACCACGCTGGGGATGCAAAGGTGCAGCTATAAATAAACGAGGGAACAGGCACCGAGCAGCTGCTCTCTCAGCACTGCATGCTAATTAAATTCCTGCCCGGCGGAGGTTGGCGGGTCGGCAGCGGCAGCTCCGGCTGTGCTGAGTGATGGCGTACCTGGGAGCTCTGCCCATCTCCTGGCCGGCGGGGAGAGCCGAGGAGCCGATGTTCCTGTGTGCGAGGGCTCAGCAGCCTGCACGGAAAGCCATTAATATTGGTAGTGATGTGCTTGTTGGCGAGGGAAGAGCGTATGCAGAGAGAGAAGCTGATGAATTGGGATGTTTCTTTGCTGTTTGAGTACGGTTATTTAACAAATACTGCGAACTACATATGGTGATACTATTCACCAAGCTGGTTTTTGATCTGGGAGGGGGAAAGAAGTAATTTGTTGACATTACAGCAATTATGAAATACTTGCCTCTGAGAACACAAATGTAATTGATATTAAGTTTAATTACATACAATTAATTCTACAAAATATTTAAATTGTTGTGTTGAATTGTGCGGCGTCGGTTGCTGTACATTTTGTTAATGTGTGGAGCAGATGTGTGTGAAAGAGTCTGGAAGTCATCCAGAAGTTGGCAATTATTAACTGAGTAATCTGATATTGATTTATTCTAACACTGGTTAACATACCTACATAAATGTCTACATACCTATGGAGAGAGCAGATAGACGTAGACGGTACAGGCAGAGACAATAGAATTCCATGTAACGATTTAAAATTGTTAGATCATAATTGGCATCAGCAAGTCCATGTTCTCAAGAGCCGATCCCCCTCTTCTGATTGCCAATGCTTGGCATTATGTTTTTGGATCCCTGTCTAATGAGATATTTCATATCACAGGATTATATGACTATATCTGCAAAATAATACCCAGTGGTAGAGTATTAATCCTATTGGAAGGTGCTGAGAATTTAGGTGACTTGTGTGTTATTTGGCCAATTGCGTCAAGTCAGAAGGAGCTGAACTTTACCTCCTTCTGTGAACTTAACCAAAGGGCTGTATTAATCAAATATGCCATCATTGAAATATCAGGTGAATTTGGGTTGTCAAGATGCAGCCAAATGGCAAAATATTGAACTGCAGTGGGCACTGCAGGCAGCAGGGGAAGGGAAGGGAGGAGTCAAGAGAGCGCTCCCATCTTCCACCATGCGTGTTGCCAGGTTGGATTCTCTGCAGAGCTAAATGGACTCTCGCAGGCAGGATGCTGCTGGCGGGGACAGTGACTGTGTGCCTGGGAAAGTTCCCGGCCTTGGGCCATGAGCGGTGCAATCACAGAATCATCAAGGTTGGAAGAAACCTCTGGAGATCATCTGGTCCAACCCTCCTGCCAGAGCAGCTCCACCTACAGCAGGTGGCACAGGATGGCGTCCAGGTGGGTTGGGAATGTCTCCAGAGTCGGAGACTCCACCACCTCTCTGGGCAGCCTCTGCCAGTGCTCTGCCACCCTCAAAGGAAAGAAGTTCCTCCTCATCTTCAGGTGGAACTTCCTGTGGTCAAGTATGTACCCATTGCCCCTTGTCCTATCACTGGGCACGACTGGACGAAGCCTGGCCCCCTCCTCCTGGCACCCTCCCTTTAAGTATTTGTCGACATTGATGAGATCCCCCCCCTCAGCCTTCTCTTCTCCAGACTAAACAGACCCAACTCCCTCAGCCTTTCCTCATAAGAAAGATGCTCCAGCCTCCTCATCGTCGTTGTGGCCCTTCACTGCATCCTCTCCAGCAGTTCCCTGTCCCTCTTAAACTGGGGAGCCCAGAACTGGACCCAGCACTCCAGTTGTGGCCTCCCCAGGGCAGAGCAGAGGGGGAGGATGACCTCCCTCCACCTGCTGGCCACGCTCCTCTTGACGCCCCCCAGGATGCCACTGGCCTTCTTGGCCACCAGGGCACATTGCTGGCTCATGGGCATTGTGTTGTCCACCAGGACTCCCAGGTCCCTCTCTGCAGAGCCATTTCCCAGCAGGTCACCCCCAACCTGTCCTGGTGCGTGGGGCTATTCCTCCCCAGGTGCAGCACCCTGCACTTGCCTTTGTTGATTTTCATAAGGTTTTTCCCTGCCCAACTCTCCAGTGATGCTGGCTTGCTCCTTTAGCAACATGCATCTGTCTCTGCAGCACTGCCGGCTGGGCCAGAGGGGTCGAGTTCCTGTCGGCACTGCAGCATGAATCCAGGCCAATGGTGCCTCCATCGCAGGGCAGACTGCATGGAAGAGCTATCTGCGAAGGGCTGAGACCTTCTTTCTGCTCTGCAGGCCCCACACTGCGAAGTGTGGACCCTTAGTCTCTGTCGGCCTCCCTTGCAGTGTGCTGTGCCAAAGAGGTTCTGGTTTCCAGTGGGATGCTCCTATTGCTGCTGTCGGTGCTGGTTATTCTTCCACAGTGGCCCTTGCAACACCGAGGGGCTTCTTGGGGACTTGTTCCTCTATCCTTGGTGTGGTCGCAGGACCTGGCTGCACCGCAGCTGCATTGCCATTCCCTTGGGAAGCACTTCTGGTGCTGCACCAATGTTGGGCTCCATCTGCTTTTTGCTTTGTGAAAGGTGCGTGTGGAGAAATCAAAGTAGAACATCCCTTACAGCTATATCTTGTCTGGCTTTGACACCAAAGTGATTTCTGTGTTCTCTGCCCTCAGCAGACTCTCCAGCCAAGATAGATTGCAGGGCACCCTGAGCAGGTCTGTAAGGCTGAGATCTCATCCTTGAGACAGCCTTCTCATTAGCCTTTGTCTGTCCTGAGCAAGATGTCATCTGGGGTGAACTCTCCTGTTATACCACCCTTTCTCAGCTGCGGTTTCTCCAGGTGCAAAATATCTTTGCAATTCTCAGACCTGAGCTGGAGCACTTGTGTTGGACACCATACTAAGAAGATGTCTTTGGCTGGTCCCCGCACCAGGGAGGCAAGGGCTGATGGCAGCCCTGTCCCCATGGCAAATGTATACTTCAGAGCTGGCAGTTAAGCAAAGAATATCCATCTTCCCGGAATACGTGTGACTGTAAAGGCCTATTTCAGAAACACTCAGTATGCAAACGTAAAACACTGGTGGCCAGTCACAAGTGGTGTCCCCAGGGCTTGGTATTGGGGCCAGTTCTGTTTAATATCTTTGTCAATGACCTGGATGAGGGGATTGAGTGCACCTGCGGTAAGTTTGCAAAGGACACCAAATTAAGTGGGGGTGTTGACCTTCTTGATGGTAGGATGGCCCTGCAGTGGGATCTGGACAGGCTGAATTGATGGGCCAAGGACAGTGGTATGAAGTTCAATAAGGCCAAGTGGCAGGTCTCGTGCTTGGGTCACAACAACCCCAGGCAGAGCTATAGTCTTGGGGAAGTGTGGCTGGAAAGGACCTGGGGGTGTTGGTCAACACCCAGCTGAACGCGAGTCAGCAATGTGCCCAGTTGACCAAGAAGGGCAACAGCATCCTGGCTTGTAGCAGGAATAGTGTGGCCAGCAGGACAGCGGCAGTGATGGTCCCCCTGTACTTGGCACTGGTGGGGCCCCACCTCAAATACTGGGTTCAGTTTTGGGCCCCTTCACTCGAAGAAAGACATGGAGTTGCTGGAGCGTGACCAGAGAAGGACAATGGTCCCTCTAGGCCCTGGTGAGGGGTCTGGAGCACAAGGGATCTGGGGTCCTGAGGAGCAGCTGAGGGACCTGAGGTTGTTCACCCTGGAGAAGAGGAGGCTGAGGGGAGATTTCGCTCTCTACGACTGCCTGAAAGGAGGGTGTAGCCAGGGGGTTGGTCTCTTCTCCCAAGGAACAGGTGATGGGACAAGTGGGAATGGCCTCATGTAGTGCCTGGGGAGGTTTAGGTTGGATATTAGGAAAAACTTCTTTATGGAAAGGGTTATCAAGCATTGGAACAGGCTGCCTAGGGCAGTGGTGGAGTCGCCATCCCTGGAGGTATTTCCCAGCCTGGCAGACGTGGTGCTGGGGGACATGGGTTAGTGGTGGGTCTGGCAGGGTTGGGTTGATGGGTTGGACTTGATGATCTGAAAGGTCTCTTCCGACCTTGGTGATTCTGTGATTCTAAATGTGAACGAAGCAGCTTACTCTGGAAGCTCTGGGTAAAGCGGACAAGTGCATCATGGCTAAGTGACTCCTGAGTGAGGAGGGACTGATGAAGGCTCACTGGTGTCAAGGCCATTTTAGAAAATGAAGTATATTGATTATGTGATATGGGCGCACTCATTAATGACTCATTTGCCCAACAAAACTTGTGAGAAACTATATTTAGTGGAAATGTTACAGAATTAGTTCAAAATTAAAAACATATGTCTTTTTAATGTGTCCATTAGAGAAGGTGAGTTCAAGTATTTAATTGATGTATGTTTGCGGAAATACACGGTGAATGTGAGTCATAATTAATGTTCTCATGAAGCTGAAGAAGGGCAGGATAGCAGAGTCTTCATCACACATCTTGAATGATTTCACTGAGATCAAAGCTTATCTTCCATTTAACAAGACAAATTAATTTCCTGAAAAATTCTGGTGTCAAATGCCCTGATAACGTTTTTGATTTGTAGGCCTTATAGCAATATTAAATAATTAATGAGTCAACAATGTATTATCACTAGTGCCATGTGTGTTTGGATCTATGTTATTACTGTAAAGAAAACAGATGTCTAGTGACATAATTCCCTAATGTCCCCAAGTGGATGCTTTGGGATCAAATCTTCTGGTACAGAATCATTCATTCTTTTTGCAGGAAACAGTGGAAAATTGGTGGTCCGGGGCGGGGGTGGGAGGTAAGGAAAAAAACAACCCACCACAAAGCCAAGCGAAAAAATGGAAACACATTAGTGCAAGAAAAGGAGCCTAGAATTGCCAGGTTTGGTCTAGCCCAGAATATATTACATTAACTTTATAAGTTGCTTCGAACTTTTAAAATTTTTCCCCTTCCAGTTGTTCTGGAAGATATTATTTTCAAATCAACTTATAGATTTTTTTTTTGGAAGCATTTTGAGCCGTTACCCCACCAAAATGAATAAATTTGACTCATCATTTGGGAAAGGGTAGATTTAGGTGAACTTGTGATATCGGGAGTTTTTCTGACATTTATTTTTCTGTGAGTAAAAGAGGGAATTTGGCGTAAATTCCCTGGAATATGATGCGATGTTCCCATTTTCGTAGCAGAAATGTGGTGAGGCTGATGGACAAAGCTGTGCAGCAGGTGGGGTTTTCACCAAGGACTTGATTTCAAAATCTGGCTTAATTTAAAAAATGTTAAGAAGCTAACGTATCAAAACTCCCCATGTATGAATGTGTTAAAACCCTCAGGGATGATTTTGTTAAAAATCATTGAAATATGTTGTTGAAAACTGCTTTGTCTTAACTCTGACGCCTGCTTCCTACAGTGCCAAAGGAATTTCCCTCTTCCGCCTATCCACTGGTCCTTCTCCCCGCCAATAATTTTTCAATACGTTGTCCAATTTCAGCTAAACTTGACAGTGGAGCAGGTGTTTAAGAAACATTAAGTTCTTACTGAATTACTGAAAGTCAGTAGCCGAGGAAAGGGGAGATCCAAACGAGCGCGCTGTGCCTGGAGAAACGGTGGGATGGAATGTTCCAGCGGTGCTGGGAGACAGAAGCCAAATGTCCCCTTCGGGGTGGGTTGGGATGGAGACCATGGCGGGTCTCCTGAGTGAAGCCTGCTGAAACCTTTGTCGGCAGCTGTGGTGATGGCTGAAAGGAGAACTGGGGTGCTGGAGGTGACTTGTGGGGAGAGGAGGGATTAATGAGGTGGCAGTGTTAAGAAAATGGGATGTAATTTATCAGGAAATTAAGTTTTCTAGAGTTCTGAGATGTGCCAAGCAACGTGTTCATATTGGAATAACATACAGCATAGCTCTTGTGTGATGCAAAAAGCCCTCTTGAAAATGAAAGAGGAAAAGGTTTCATTCCGAAATGTCAGGGCATCTTTTGATACTGGCAGCTTCCTTTCTCTTTTTTCCTGAAATTATGTTGATTCTGGCAGATTTCTTTGTGTTTTTTTCCTTCTGGAATTATGTTGATAAGCCTGCAAGATGTTCTGGGTTTGATGGGACTATTAATTCCTGTGGAATATAGATAATTAAAAAAAATAAATGTCTTAATGGCTTTGGTTTTGGACATAATATATACCTAGATAATGTGGACTGTACCTGTACAGTGTCCTGTGGATAAAGGGTAGGGAATGGTTAACCTGTGCAATTTATTGCGGTTAATTCCTTCGGTCCTGTCAGTTCCTAATAAAGTATTATTAGCATAATAAATGATCATGATGATACAGGGGCTGATCCGTATTCAAATTGTTAGGTAGGGATTAGCAACCGGCTGGAAACTGCTGAAGACTTGGCATCATGTTCTCAAGTCGGAGAAGCCCCAGTGAAGGTAACACGCTCCCATCAAGGCATTTTGTACTGGTGTGCTGTAGGCAGCAAGTAGAGCCAGTTCAAAACTGAGAGAAAACCAACAATTTTGCTTACTTATATTAAAAAACCCACAAAATTATGGGTGTTTTGGATTTTGTGGTGGGTTTTGGGGTGCAATACATTCATTTTTGCTCTATTTGGGAAATCCTTGGGATGTACAGTAGGTGGGAAGTTGCAAAGTAATCTCAGGATGTTATTTCCATCACGTTTCCTTCGCGTTTGTGCGAGTTGTTTGGAATTTGGATGAATCAACTCCTTGATTTATCTCCTGAAAATTTTTTCTCTGTTTTAGTGGGAAGGGAAAGTGAAATGTGGGGTTTGGGTGTGAGATTTACTTTTGGCAGATGGGGAAGATTTTGATTTTTAGAGCATTTCAAGAAGACTCTCTTTTGCTTTGGCCCCAGATTTCTTGGGAGAACCAAGCTGCTTTTCTCTTTAACCTTTTTGCTTCTGTTCTTTCTGCATAGTTATGTCTGTGGCTGTTGTCATTTCCTCCTTTAGTATTTCTATTTTTAGCCAGGCTATTTAGCTGTTAAGTGGTAGCAAGATGGGTCAGACTTCCTTTATGCGTACATGTATGAATCGGAAATTACTGTATTCAGCTTCCCAGGAGTGCAACGTTTTTATGCTTTGGAAGCTTTCTTTAGTTTCTAGTATAAAGGAGATTATTTGTTATTATATTTTTCTTCCACTCTTACATCTAGTCTGTGTTTATCTTATGTATACCTTTGGTTAGGAGAGTTTATTCCAGTTTATGCCAGAAGTGGAGTAAACGGGATGAAGGATGCTCTGAATTCTTTCCTATTCCCCTGAAAATTGTGAACAATTTTGGCTACCAGTTTGCATCAATTTTACGCCTACTTTTGCTAGGGTTTGTTAGGCAAGGGGCAGCATCTGAGCAAGTTAAATACAAAATCTTTAAGTAAACGTATTGGCTTAAAGCAATAGTAAGTTTGGTTTCTTTTTTTAAGAAGCTTTTTAAATTAGCATCAAGACTGAACCTGGCGCCCGTCCATGGAAAAGGCAAAACCTGCATGAAAAGCCATGGGTGTAAGGTTTGGATGCAGTTGCTCACAACTCCGCTTCAATAAATCCACAAGTTTGGAGAATGGACCTGGTTATTTAGAGCTCAGTCATGACGCTGGATTTTATTATAATTTTTAAAAATTCCTATTCCAGAGGATGCTTTTGCTAGGTATCTCCAGTCTCTAGGGCAGCTGTGGGTATGTGTGTGTTTTATTGTCATCATTATCATCTCCCGAAGATGGCCAGGAGCCGTTGGGACACGGCTCTGGCAGGAGGTGACATTTGCATCCCGGCCTTTGAGCGGCGGTGGGGTGTCAAAGCTCATCTCAGAGCCCCCTCCCTCCGCTTGACAGTTGTGGCAAATAAGAACAATTTATTCCTGACAGCTTTAGTAACAATATCAACTAATTTATGCAGAAGCTTCTCCTGGGATAATTGGGATGCGGACATGCTCTGCATAAAAGCCACGGGGTAGGAATAGACCCCCGGCTCACCAACTGCTGCTCCCGGGAAAGCTGGAGGCCAAGCAGATTGTCCCTTTTCAGAAGAAATTAAGGTTGGAAGACAAAGAAGCAAACCCTGCATGGGTCATCTGTCAGGAGTCCTCTGTAGAGCTCGGGAGGGAACAATGGGAACCACTTCAGCTCAAACAATCCAACTTAGGGAAATGCAGGTTTTTATTAGAGAAAGGGAATAGAAATGTTGGTGCTCACAAGCAACACCTTCTTTCCTCCCCCCACTCTTTAATTTAAAGCTCAAATAAAATCTACTGAGCGAAAGTTTCCTACTTACCTCTCTTTTTTTTTGGTCTTGTTTTGGCAAGACCAGCAAATAAGTTACTCAAATTCTGGCTGACAAAGTGAATTTTGTGGAAGGAGGACACGCTGCGGAGATGGGAAGATGGGCAGAGATGCTGATGCCAGTTTAGGAGTTTTTATTAAAAGTTAAAGAATTGTTTTAAAAAATTATACTGATTTCCCTGTAAAGTTTCCCTGCTCTTTGGAAACTTTAAGCTTTATATTTAGCTAGCAGACACAATGAGGCAATTTTGCCTTCATTTTTTTTCTGAGAAATTGGCTCCAGATCTACAGATGGTTAATATTTGTGTAATTTGAAACTCTTCAGTATAAGCCTCAACTATGCTAATTTACACCAGCTGAGACCCTTCTCCTTTTTGCCATCCAGAAAAAACCTCACCACCCCAAATTAAAAAAACCCCACAACCTAGATAAAAGGAAATAGGGACAAGAAGAGACAAGGTGAAATTGAATTTCTTACACTGCATCTGATGGGCACCTGCTGATTTGGAATTTGTAGAAGTTGTTCTGTGTTAATGATGTGTTTATTACTTTGCTCATAATGCTGAATCGGTCAGGTTTGACTTGCAATCTTCTTAACTTCGGCACAAAGAGCTTCATGTTTTAAAGGTTATCTATACAAACATAAGGTTAAAAGGCAGCGTGAAGTTTTTTGGAAGAATGAATGTCCAGGTTTTAGTTTTATTTCATATTTGTTATTAATTCAGTGACCCCTGCTGGGGAGGACCTAGACAAACAGAGTCAGGTATCATTGTTTCTTTTTATGAAAAATGGCATGTTTTGGGGCTATATGATGAGTTTTTGTAGAACAAGGTCAATAAGACAGTCAATCCGCCCTTTTTGCTGTGTCTTTCTCCTCCTAGGCTGCTAAATAGTGATCGTTGGGGAATTGGCCCTCCTGCGGGTCACACGAACGGAGTGACGGCCTCTGTGGCCAATTACAATAGGAAATAGATAGTAAAAATATCCCTCTGCTTCCTATTGGTGTTGTCTGATAAGCTGATTGTCTTTGTTCCATGGAGTATGCTAAGTAGGTTTTCTGAGCTTCTATTGTGTTGCTGCTTTTTGAAGAAAAAACCCAAAACCACTAAAAAAACCAAACATGAGAAGACCTATATGATGGCGCGTCGTCCTCTAAAATGCTGGTTGTCCTTACAGGGGCATCATTTAGATATATGTGCCAGCATATTTATTTCTGTGAGCAGGGTATTTAAAGAGGGCAATGGAGAGGAAGGCAGGCAGGAGTGCGAAACATCAAGTTTTCCTTACCTGATAAAATCCACCAGAGTAATTTAACAACCGGGATATGTAATATTAGGCAGTTTTCTTACAATCTTGGGGGTAAACCACTGGTTTCCCTCCCCTGCTATACCAGTGTATGCCAAGAAACGTATGAAAAAAGATTGTTTTGAAGACTGAGCCGTCGTCTCCGGCTGGCTCTACAGCGATATCCTGTGTGAGCGGACGGCACTGTCGGTGGACATCCTGATGGAGAGACTATGACCATGGTCATTGCTGGCTCCGCATCTGTGTGTGTGGCAGAGTTGGGCTTTTCTTGCCTTTGTGTGTGGGTAATAATTAGTAATAACCAGGGGGAGAGAAACTCAAGTTTTCTGAGTGCTTTTCAAGCCCCAAGGTCAGAAAGAGTTCCCTTGTTATCCTTAGATTTATATTCAACTTCAAAGCCGATCCCAAAATGCTGCTTTTCCTTACCCTCCCCGCCGATGTAGGCCTTTACACCCTGGGGATGTGAGCTACCTATGCCAAGAGGAGTCAGGTCACCTACAAATGGGGTGGTTTTATTTGTTGAAAAAGTGGTTGTGGTTTTTTTATCTGGAGCCTTTTGGGAAGCTTTGCTCTTTCTTAGCCTGGGGGAGGGAGTGGAAAAAAAATTGTGAAGGCAACAGATGCTGGACACTGATACTGTCTAATGGCGTATTTCACGGCTGTCACTCCGTTATCCCTGCGGGAAGCACGCGTCTTGACTCCCTGCGTGCCCGGCAGTTGAGATGGAGGAGATGGGATGCTTGCCCTTGGTGAGGGACTGGGGGGAACTGGGGTCATTGGCGGTGGCAGCATGTGGGGTTTATTATCTATTGTGTTTTTTTTTTAATCACCCAACACCTCATAATCCTTAGAGCACGTTGTAGAGATGACTTTCCTTGACCTTCTTCTCAGTGGTAAAGCTTAAACGATGGAGAAATAAAACTTAGCAGCAAGGTAGACTTGTGGCTTCATCTCTCTCCTCTCCACCCTTCCATGGAGGAACGCCGGTGCTCAGAGGGAGCCCGGCTCAACCATTTCTTTGCTGCTGCCTTTGTGGTTTTTCAGGGATGGTTAAATAGCTTCTCCATAGCTGGAAGGGCATGATGGCTGCCTCTTTAGAAGATGAAACTATTATGATCCATTATGAGGCTGAACAAAGTAGCTTGTGATAGCGTGTTTGGATAGCTGTGTTTGCGTATGTCTGGCAAGAGGAGAAGGAAAGATGAGCTCTGCAAAGAAACTGCAGCCCTTGGTTGTGATTTTACACACGAGAGGTTCCTATTCAAGCATGTGAGAATCTATGAATGTTGGCGTGTTGTTTAGGGGGAAAAAGTACAGTAATTTTCCTCTTTTTCTTTCCCTCCTCCTGCCCCACGCTTCTGCCAGCTCCATCACGTACAGTTGTTTTAGTAGCAGGAGGACTCTATAATTTTCAAAATACATAAATCAAGAAAAGCGTTAAAAATGGAATCTGTAACTGAAGACAGTCAAAACAACTTGGGGGCTGGGTTCAGGTGGGGTTTTGTTCTTAAATAGTCCTGTTTTCACCGAGGTGGGACGACCCACTTCTGTGTGTCCTGCAGGCTCCTCGGGGTGATGATGTTATGCGTATGGAATTCTGTTCCCCAGTTGTTCTACTGTGGTGTTTTCCTCAAACATCGTTCTGGGGCAACATGAATCTTTGGCTTTCCATCACTCAGAGGTGTAGCAAGGGTGGTGAGGCTCGGCTGGAATCATTGAATCAGAGAATGGTTTAGGTTGGAAGGGACCTTGCAGATCATTGAGTTCCAACCACCCTGCCATAGGCAGGGACACCTCCCACTCGACCAGGTTGCCCAAGGCCACATCCAGCCTGGCCTTGAACCCCTCCAGGGATGGGGCCTCAACAACCTCTCTGGGCAACCTGTTCCCGTGCCTCACCACCCTCAAAGGAAAAAATTTCTTCCTCATCTTTAATCTAAACCTGCCCTCTTCCAGTTTAAAGCCATTCCCCCTCATCCTGTCACTACATGCCCCAGTAAAAAGTCCTTCCCCTGCTCTCCTGTAGCCCCTTTAGGTACTGGAAGGTGGCAATAAGATCTCCCTGGAGCCTTCTCTTCTGCAGGCTGAACAGCCCCAACTCTTTCAGCCTCTCCTCATAGGAGAGGTGCTCCAGCCCTCGGACCATCCTCGTGGCCCTCCTCTGGACACGCTCCAGCAGGTCCATGTCCTTCTTATGTTGGGGACTCCAGAGCTGGATGCAGTACTCCAGGTGGGGTCTCACCAGAGTGGAGTAGAGGAGCAGAATCACCTCCCTTGACCTGCTGGCCACACTTCTCCTGATGCAGCCCAGGATGCGGTTGGCCTTCTGGGCTGCGATCGCACATTGCTGGCTCATGTTGAGCTTCTCGTCAGTCAGCACAGATCCTTCTCCTCAGGGCTGCTCTCCAGCCATTCCTTGCCCAGCCTGTATTTGTGCATGGGCTTGCCCCAACCCAGATGTAGGACCTTGCACTTGGACTTGTTGAACTGCATGAGGTTAGCTTGGGCCCACCTCTCCAGCCTGTCTGGGTCCCTCTGGAAGGCATCCCTCCCCTCCAGCGTGTCTACTTCACCAAACAACTTGGTGTCATCGGCAAACTTGCTGAAGGTGCGCTCAACCCCACTGTCCACGTCACCAACAAAGATGTTGAATAGTGCAGGTCCCAGCACCGACCTGAAGCGGGGCTAGAGGAAATACTGCTCCTGCGATGTTGCTCTTGACCTTCTGAGGATGATACTGTGCGAGTTCACTAGTTTTCCAGTTTATAAAATTATGGCCTTTAAGCTTTGACAGAGTAACTTGGCTGCTCTATCTGCGCAGATTGATGCGTGCAGGTCCGCACAGATCCTTTCTGATAGCCATAATCCTGTCTTACAATGCTTCCGCCGTTGGTTAAAGGGAAGAAATGCCTCCAGTAGTTAGTGCCAGACAGCAAGGGACGTGTCTGGCCACTAAGATTTATTTGCAGGTCAGCTGCTCTACAGTGGCCCCACTTTACCTTTCAGAAAGTGAAGTGATGGTTTATTGTGGGGTGGTTTTGTATGCACCGAGTATTTTTGTGATGGGAGCCTCGGAAAAGGGCACTTTCTATATTTACATTGGGAAAAGTGACTTCCAAAGTAAAAGTCAGCAAAAGATTTAATTAACCTTTTCACTATAAATCTAACTCCATTGATTGTCTTCTGCTTCCTCCTCCCTTTCCTCTCCTTTCTTGTTCTCTTTGTGGTAGACCAGTTTTGTTGCCTGTATTTAGATATTGCATGCATCAACTGCTCTCTCGGTCTCCGAAACAACCTTATTTTTTCATTTCTGGGTCTCCCATAGTGATTTTGGCTGCTTTATTACTTCCTCTAGTCCTGATAAATTTTTAATTGAAAATCAATATAGGCCCAAGAATATAGGGTCAGCAGAGAAGTTTTGTAACCTACTAGGGATAAAACTTTAAAATATTATTTTTACCTCAGGGCTTCACAGTTTCCCTTGAAAGAATATTATTTATGGGAGCAAAGGGAGAGAGGAGGCATGTTCTGGCAATTGGAGTCCTGCTTTTGAAGGATAATCAGAATTATTTATAGGATTTTGATTTACCCCCCATATTAAAATAATTTTAGATTTGGAGAGAGTTAAGAATTTGCAATTTCTTCAGTGCGTGGTGAGCTGTACTCCTCCTTGGATGATGCTGGAAGTAGAAGCATGGAAAACCAGATTATAACCAAAGAGTGTGGCGATACCTGTGTCTGCATTAGCAGGTTGAGGAGGTGGAGAGTCCTCCACCATGTGGATTGAGCACAAGAGCTGGGAGATACAAGGAGCTTTGAAAAGTGCAATTGAATCCAAGCAGAAATGCTAATGTGGGTGTCTTCCATCTGTCCCTGAAGCACCATTGTTTTGAGAGAAATCCCAGTGCTTTAAGATTGCCGCTGACTTCTCCATCTCCCAACTTCCGCAACAGATGAGCGATGTTTTGATACAATACCGTGTGTGTTAGGCTTCCTGTTATTAAAACTGCTTTTTCAAATGCTAACTAACCCAAGGGAAAAAAAAAAGTTGGTTTCCAAGCTTGCTATATCTCACTTCAGTTTTCAGAGGTTGTCAGCAATAAATTGCTGGCCCTTTTTTTAACTGTAGAAGTTCAAAAGGATATGACTTTGCACGTATTTGCACTAACACAGCATCCAAGGATCCTACCTAGTTCTGCTAATGGTGACCAAGCATATCACAAACTCAATTATGTTGTAAATTCAGGTTTTTTCATCTGGTTCTTCTTCAGGCTTAGTAAAAGCTTCAGACATGAGCTGCCTTATGGATTTGTATCAAAATCAGGTGACAGATGTGCAGGATTATTTTTACTGCAATCAAAAATTGCCAAGTGGGCCAATTCAGACAAAATAAAAGCATTGTCAGAAAGATGTAAAAAGCTTAGAAAGCGCTTTAGAAGTTTTGCAACAAAAATTGGGGATGATATTTTTTTGGCTATTTGCAGTAACGGGTTATGAAATTGAGTACCGTTGCTGGTATAAGAGATCCTTAAACTTTAACTGTTCGTCTTGGAGGTTGTCTTTGAGTAAAGCGGTGGTGCGTCTAGCTTGCCCGGTTATTTCTCGAAATAAATCTGGCACTTTTTGAAGCCCATGCACAGTGCTAGGGGTCAGCTCCATCTGGCTCGGTGGGAAGCGCCTTGGAAGGCCTTCCGATGAGTTCCCATTATCTCATTCCATGTAAAAGCCAAGAAGAGGAATTGTGGTGGAACCATTGATCCAGCTTGGCTGCTGCGGGGAGGCCAGAGGCCAGCAGCCCAGCTTGGCCCAGTCAGAGCCTGCTTGTTTTTAATGGGATTAACCATCGCACAGCAGCGGGGGACGTGGATCAACCGCATGCAGGGTGGAGAGCTGCTCCTGGCTTTTCCATCAAACCCACAGAAACGACGCGACGTTAAACTACACGTAGGCAATATTTTGGTTTTTTATTTTTCCTCGAGTTGGGTTTGCTACTTGCGCTTTCCACCAGTTTTGCCTGGAGGGCTGTGAAAGTTGTGTTTGGCCTTGTAAATAATACAAAGTATTATAGCAATATATAGTATATAGCAATTAGTAAGTACTAAGTAGTACAGCTGTCTGTGTTTACACATTTTTTTTAATTGGAATGTGTTGAACCTGAATTTAGCTATAAGAAGTAGAGCAATAGTATGAATTAAAATAAAATTGTTTGCTGGGATTTGTTCAGATGTAGTTCAAAGAACGATAAGTTGCATGTGTGGGACCTCTTCTGTGATAACGATGTCAGGTTGCAAATTGTAAATCCTGTTTTTCCTTAATGGTAACAGAGATTCTTTTAATATCCATGGCAAATAACTGTTGACCAACTGCTTGAATGGCTTTGGTCTGTGAAAGATGTGCAGTTGTGCACTCAGTGATGCAATTCCCTTTGCTATGTGATTTTTTTTTCAATAGCATTTCTGCTGTGAAAGATCCTCTAAATGCTATCTTTTCTTATGGCTCCAACAATATTTCTTTCATTCACCTGCAGATTCACTTGTGCATGGCTATACATTTGAGAATCAGGATAAAGACAGTTATTCATGCTTGACTCTTCTAGTTTGAAGAAGGGGAAAACTCTTTGCATCCCAGTGACAAGCAGGGTTTGGATGGTGCGTGTTTGATGACACTATAACCAGGAATTTAAAAAAACGCGACTGACTTCTTCCTTAACTTAAATCTTTCATTATGCTACTTCAAACCTAATTTCTTGCTTGTTTCTCCTGAATGGTAACTTCCATTAATTTCATTCTAGGTAATGATACAATTATACATAATCATTGACACAATTTAATATGCAGCACATCAGTTCCTTTGTGCAGCCTTTTCGGCTGCTTGAATTGGATGCTTTCCATCGTGTGCGTTGCCAAGAGCGGTTCTGGAGTCGCTGACACTTTGTCTGACATTAGTCGAGAGCAGTAAAGCACAGTTCCTTGGCAGGATTTTTTGCAAACTTGTCCGTTTTGTAGGTGTCGATTTGACGCTCAGAAGAAAGGGATGAGCCAGCTAAAAAAAAATATTTCCCATATGAAGTAATGGCAGAAGTGTTCAGCTGGGATGAAGAACAACTCATCTAGGAAGAAATCTCCTGGAGATGCAGGCGGTGGATCTGTTTTAAGTGCTAATGACAAAAAATATTTCATATTCCTTCCCTTGAGCTATGATTTTGAAAACAGAAAGTGCATATTGATTAGGTAAATCAAAAACTTGTCTGTTTTTTTTTAAATGCAGGCCATGTGTGCTGGCCTTGCTGTGTGAATGAGGGCTGCAGGAATGGCTGCTCATTTTGTTTATCGCTGCCAAATTTTGCCTGTGGTATTCGACACGAGTACATCGCTTATGTTTTATTTGATGTGGTTCGTTACTAATCAGAAGACGTGCTGTTGAGGCCCGGAATCTGGCCCTTTTTCCCCCAAGACCAGGCACCTGAACTCAGTGCAGGTACATGGACGGAAGCGGGATCAAAACTCAGCCCTTGCGGAGGAAATCCGGGTCCCGCGGATTCCAGCTGTGCACTGGTGATGCTGGGGGGGACCGGCAGGGAGATCACGGTGTGGCTAAATGGGAATCAATAAACGCCTGACTGTCATGAGCTCCTTCAGGAATGCGAATGGGAATCTCCTGGCTTTGAAGAACCCTCTGAAGAGGCAGCGTTAACGGCGTGCGAACGCTGGGGAGTCTCGGGCGTGGGCTGGCAGAGAAGGCGATAATGATTCCGTGCACCACGGGGACAAAGGAAACGGGAAAATCTGTCTCCTTGTCTTTCTGCGTGTTGTCTGATGTCTTTGATCATTGGATTTCAGTGTATTCCTCTGCAAGGTTTGCCACTTTTGAAGCTACTTTTGATTCGATGCTGTTATGTACTTCGGTGAAGTCCCTTGTACGCTGCAGACATGCAGGAGCTGAATTACTTGCCACCCACCTCAGCCCACGGGCTGGATACAGGTGGCTTTTGCCCCCTGTTGGAGGTGGCTTTTGGCATCTGTCTTCTAAAGAACTTGAAAATACTTTACTATCACTTTCCTCTGTCCTGTAGGCGGCTGGGCAATGCTTCTTCATCCTGCCAGGTACAATAAATCCTGGCTTAACTGGGAATGCACCTGAGTGCGTTGGGAGGGTTGGTGGGCTCTGCTTGGTAACCCCAAATGTGCCATCTACTGAGCAACTAAGGTGGGCTTAGAGAATTAGCAGTTCGTTAGGAAGAGGTTTACTTGCCTAACGAGGTGCTCAGTTACCTGCTGATGGTCAGGTCTTGCGTTTTTTATTGCTCTTTTTCCTGATGGTAACAACTCTGCAGTGGTTACCCAGCAATAAGAGCCTTTCTAGAGATATATAGGACCATTTTACTGAATTTATGACCTTCCAGAATAAGTAACAGCCACCTGCCCCAGCCTATAGAAAGGTGCTTGGTTTCTGTTAAATTCTACGTGCTTTTGGAGTAACTTAAATGCATTCCTGTTAGTTTAGCTCCTGTGAAATTCCGTAGGTTAATTCTGCTCAGGCATGATGACCAATTGCTGGTAAACACCCACAATAAGCAAATTTGGGGCTTTGAGGACAGAATGAGTGGTCTGTAAGGAGTTATATTGCAGCTTGTGCATTTAAGTGAAACCTTGATCCACAGATTGGTTCCAGCTTTTAGATGACTGCCAGACGTTCTGTCACAGCCCTCCTCTGGGATGAACCCCGAGGTTTGGAGTTGTTTGGTAGATGCCTTTCAACTGTGTTAATCAGCTGCTAATTGAGGTCCATCCACCCTTGCCTGTGCATCTTCAGGAGCTGCATCTGCTTTGCCTTGCTCTTGGTGGTGTCTGGCTATGTCTCACTCCTGACCAAATGCGGCGTTTTCTGGAGTTGTTTCTTAAAAGGGAAAAAACTGGCTCCTTCCAGTCAAATTTTAGTAACTACTGTGGCTTCTCCCTGACCCAGGTAATGCCACATCTGCAGCTGGGGCAGGGATGGCACCTCCTCTGGCATTCGTACAACGGTTTGGGTTGGAAGGGATCTTCAAGACCATCTAATCCAACCCCCTGCCCTGGGCAGGGACACCTCCCACTAGACCAGGTTGCTCAAGGCCAGGTTGGTTGGGGCTTTGAACACTTCCAGGGATGGGGCAATTCACAAATTCTGTAGACTGTAGTGCTGATTACAGAAGAGACAAGAGCTTCCTTTCTCTTTGAAATTAGTGGCCAAACAATAGGAAACTGATGCTATTTGGTTTGGAGTGTTTATCATGTATATTTGGCTCAGATGGGGTGGCCCTGGATGGACTATCCGCTGGTTGATAAAGATTTAAGAGCTTGAAACGAAATATGGTTTTATGTAAAAAACATGGTGCGATTCCATTCAAATTATTTTAAGTGTTGAAGATAAAATATTAACTTCGGTAGGACCAGTTTTAAGGTTATCTTTGTAAAGATTGCATTTTTGGTCTGTTATTACAGGCTAGGTGGGTCTGACTCCATTTAATGACAAAACAAAACCAAGAGATGTCTAGACACAGCGGGTTTTCGTAGCTGTTTCTGCACCCGCTACCATGATGTTACACATCTGTGCTGTTTCTTGGCTCATTTGTGTTGTGCTTTTTCGGAGGGTGTTTTTTTTCTTTACTTTGTGGGGTTTTTTTTCTCCCTTAGGGATGGTGTCGCATCCTTCTTCTCTCTCCCTCCTTAGGAACTGGTTGGTGGTATGGTACTACCTTCTAGTTATTTGTTCCCTCCTGCTTTCTCTTTTCTATGCATTTTTCAGTAGTTTTGCTGTTGACAATGATGTGAGGAAGGATGGCTCCTCTCCCTGAGGCTATGGAGGGGGATTACAGCAATCAGGTGGGTAGATGACAGCTGGGAGGATGTGACAGGGAGGATGTGACAGTCGGTGTCCTCAGGCTGCAGTGATTCCTGCTGGGACACAGGTCCCAGCCTTCGGAGCGAGGACAGCCTGAACGAAAGCCCGTAGGCTTGATGCTGTGCAAGGGACACGGGAATTAGCAGAGGACAAAGTGGATGCTTCCAAGCATTCCAGGTTAGATGTTTGGTAGTGAAGCTTTCACGTCTGCCGGTGAGAAAGGGGGTGCTGGTCCAAGCCCTGCTCCTCTGGGGAGAAGATTTTTGAGTCTCAGGACTAAGGTGGGACAGGCTTATTCCTCCTGTGTCGTATCTTTGTTTTTTCCTGCTGCGTTACTGTTTGTGATGGATGGCTTTGATCTAAGTTTTACTTGCAAAATTCCCTACCGCCACCGTACCCATTGCTTCCTTCTTCCCTGGCACCTGCCAAATTCCTCATCTTTCCAGGCCTGGCGTGATGTGGGTGAAATTTGGTATTCCAGGGAAAGGTACGGTACAGGGATAAATTATTCTGAGGGCAGATGAATCCCGTTGACTGGCATTTTACTGCTGGATTTGACTGTTGAATAATAACCGGGTTGGTAAGAAATGGGCTTGTCACTCAGCAGGCTGCAGGAGTTTGCAACACCTCTAATTACGAAGAGAGAGACTTTCATCCCAGCGAAATCGGCTTGCTGTAATGCTCGTCCTCTAGGATGCGTAGCATTTAGTGTATCCTACATATCCTTAACACGATGTTATTTGGACTAATTTTGACACTTGTTGCCTTAGCAAGCCATGTATTTTCACTGCACTTAATTAAGAGAGCTAAGGGCTGTTTAAGAACTATATATTTATTCAGCCACTTATGTTATATAGGAAAAAAAACCCCTTGGGTGCTGCTAATAGGGAATTGATGTTCAGGCTGTAGCTCTGGAATAGAGAGCTGTTCCTTTTTTAAAATAAAAGGGTACTTTGAAATCACGTTGTTTCCAAACAACCTGCTTTTTGTTTGCCCTTAGAGGTACTAAAGCTGCATTTTTTGCAGAAATGCTGAGCGTACAGGTTTCCAAAGAAGGGTTTGTGTATTGCACATCTTTAAAAGATCACAATGCCTGTTTACTCTTATGTTTTCCACGGAAATATAAGACTTGGAGTGGCACTTTTGGTCTGGGACTGTGGAGATCCAGACCTCAAACGTTTGCTATGTTGTACACGTAAGCTGGCAAAAAGTCAGGGTCCTGCTTTGATTTTTAATTCAAAACTCCTTTGATGTTCACTTTTTAAAAAAATATTCTTTGACCTCCCTTTGAAGCTAAAAGGTGGCAGAAATTTGGTGAATAAAAGCAGCCGAATTACCAGCATATATTGCCAGATTACCTTCCGTTAATCAGCAACCCCAGTTCTTCAGAGTATCCTGGTGATGTTCCACTCCTTGCTTCATTTGGTGTTAATTATTGAGAGAAGAAAGGAAGGTCTGGCAGCTCCTCCAGCTGGCAGCAGAAGGTGTCTTTCCAGTTGGGGTAAGGGAGATGTCTGGTACCTTGTAAGTAGTTGGTCGTGGTGCCCCTCGGCTCGGAAAGTTGCATTTGTACCTTAGGAACATGGGAGATGCTACTGGCTCATCCTCTGTCTGGGGTGGCTTTCACAGGAGCCCAGAATAAAGATTGATTTCATGCTTCTTCATTATCTACCAATCTACTTAAGTGGACCTCTTACTTAGTCCAGTCTAAACCCCATCTTGTAGTTGGATGCAGTCGGCTCGCTCTTCAGAACTCCGCTGGACACCTGCCCTGTTGAGCCCCTGCCACGTTCCAGCCGTGATTAAAAAACATTTTGTTTTAAAGATCTGAAGAATTGTCTCACTTGACAACTCCTCGTTTGTTAAGTGACCACTTTGGGCACTTCATTTGCTGTTCCTGCCCTAGAGATTCCTCTCATCCGTCATTTTCTGTCTGTCCCGGGGCTGGTGGGTTCAGATTTCTCCCATCGCTCTTCTTTAAGCAACGTGATAAAGATCCAGAGGTTCAACGGTCAATGCATTTGGCAGGATGCTTCGTTATCTGGAGGCCGCGGGACGTGTCTCGGGAGAAGATTCCCATGCAGCGCTGTCCGTTCGGTTTCTCGCCTGGCTGTGGAAGCAGAAACCTGCAACGTTTCTGCAGCAAGTGGTGAAATTAAATCTCCGTATTTGAGGAGCTCAGGGTGTTTTGCATATTGTATCAAGGTATTTAAGAGCATAACCTTTAATGTTATAAATTTTGGCCTGTCTTTTTTTGGAGACCTTCCAGCCTGTTGCTATCTGTGGTTTTTTTTTTTTTTTTGCTGGGTGGATTTCAACTCCTGCCGTAAATTCTTCCTTCCCCGCCGTCCTGCGAGTTGCCTCGCTAAATCCGCGCTGGATGCTGGGAGCAAGCCGGGTTCTCCCGTCCGGTCAATTGTACCTGTGGAAAAATGGGTGTCAGACCTTGCCAGGTGGGGTGGTTTCCTTCACCCTGAGCCCAAATCGCCGTTGCCCTGTATCTCTTGCAGTTATCCCTGCAGGTGCAAAACACGGGGATAAAACATTACTGGCCATATATTATGGTAAAGCTACTTTAAGGAATGATGGGAAGCAAGGGAGCTAATTACTCGGCATGATTAAAAGCAAACAAATGGCCTGTAATTGTGTTTCACAATTAAAAATTCACTGCATATTAGTATATTTTTAGTATTGAGTTTATTAATGCTTCATAGAGCTGTATAGCACGCGTTACTAGTAGCTGCTGTATAATTGCAATATAATTTAAGTTTTTGGTGCCAAATGCTTTTAAAATGGGGTTTGGTCGAAAGGCTGAGGGTAATTTTGAAATAGGATTTGGTACAAAGTGGTTTAGATTAGATCATGTCTTGCAACTCTGGCTTTGAATTCAGTGTCTGGCTATTCAGAGGCCCCAGCAGTGAAATATGTGAATAATCCCAGATTCTGGCCGTTCCATCTGATCTATAGCACGTCCTTCTTAAAAAAACACCTCAGCCATGACTCACGGAAGTTCCTGGCAGTGAGGAGGCTGCTGTATTTCTTAATATCTTTCTTCAACGCATCCGAGTATTGAATAGATGGGCTCTAGCGGAGATGTGAATGAATGGTGTTGGCGACTTATGCGCCCAAAAGTACCTAAAATGCATTAGGGGAGGGGAAAAATTAACAATAGTGGTGTGGAAAATAAACAAGAAATAGATCTGAAGTTTTGGAAACTGCTGTAAAGTCTCTAATAGCCTTAAATTTAACAAAAAATAAAAAATTACTCAGGCAAAATGAACTATTGCGTGATGGGGGGATATGAATAAAGCTGAGCATTTCAGAACGTGATGTTTGTAAAACATGGGTTGTCCCCATCCCAAATGGTAGGAGGTTGAAAAGTTGATGTCTCCTTCCACTTCCCCCCGCCCCACCCCAGGATCTGGCTCTGGGGAAGGTCTGGAATTGCCGCTGTTCAGGTGGTAAAAACATGCCTCTGCCTGAACTGTCTTGAACATACGCAGCTGCATATTTATATCCAGTTGAAGCTTTAAACCACCACGACAATAATATTTTTGGGATGTCAGTGTGATGTGAGACTATCAACAGCTACTCTCCGAAATTATTTTTTTTTGCCTGGAATTTTCTGAGTGTTTCTCCTTAATAACTATAGGTGTTTCTAAGGGAATTTTCTGATGTGCCAGATCGCTGTGTCCCTTTGAGTTTTAACTTCAAACTGCTTTTACTCTTGCATTTGAATATTCCATAGCTGCGGATTTCCTTGTCGCCGGGTATATTTTACCACTTAAAACACTTCTGGGCAACAAATGTGGCCGCATGACAACAGCAGCGGCGACGCTGTGCATTTTGCTTGGAAAATACGCACATTTATCGCTTGCAGTAGCCGAGGGAAGGGGAAGGAAAGAAAAAACAGTGTCTAGACATGTTTTCTTCGTCTGATGTCCTATTAAAATGGAACAAAATGTTCCCTGTTTGGCTGCAGAGTGGCCTGGAAGCAACTCGGAGTTGCCTGTCCTACATCTGGTTGCTTGTGCTTGATTTTTAAAAAAAGAGTTTAAAAACTCTTTAAGGTTTTTTAAACCTTAAAGATAAATCAATACTTAAATACTTTCCTTGATTATTATTTTTATTATCGCATTTTGTATGACAGCTAAAATCTGGATAATATAGTACAGAAAAGACTGAACAGGGAGGAAAAGCAGAAGATGCATCCAAATTGAATAAGATATGGGTGATTTCTTCAGGCAACTGACTTCACAAAAGAGAAGGTGCTGAAAAAAGATTTTTTTTTTTTTTGCCTAAAAGGACAGGTTTTGAACCAATAAAAGGACTAAACCCCCTACTTGGAGGAAGAAATGCAAAGGCTGAAGGGATTAAATTCTCACCTGGTTCACCGGAATGTGCGTGCTCACACTTCCACACCAGATTCCATTATTAAAAAGTTAAATTGAAGGGAGGAAAAAAGAATTAGTTCTGTGTGATGATTGTTTCCAACTTAGTTTGAAATGGATGGGATCACTGCCATAAAACATCCTCAAAAAAAATATTTGTGTACTGAAATATTAAAAATGAAGCACTAAATAACATTAGTCACTAGAGAATGACACTCTAGACTCCTAGCAAGCTACCTGTACCCTCTTTTTTTTGTTTCCATGAGTAGAGACATAATATATTTCTGGTTCACGTGGGTGTTTGGAAAGGGATCTGGAAAACAATATTCTTTTCTTGCATGAAAACTGAGGTCTCCTTTTTTTTTTTAAGAAAAACAAAGCAATTAAACTGGAGAACACAGATGCTTTGTTGCATGCAACGAAGCTTTGTGCAGAAATTGCTGTAATTTTTGAAGACAAATAAGCTATATAATCATATAAGCTTAATTTAATTTTTTTTAACTTATCTCTGGTTTTCATGGCACTTTTCTTAAGAGTGGGGAACAATTTTATTTTTTTTTCCCCTCCCTTGCCAGTGGCTGTGCTTTAGGGAGCCAGAACCAATGCTTGCTGGAAGCTGTTGTCTCAAGTGGGCTGTGTCCATGTTACACGTGTGATCCGGTGCCTTCGGGAGTATGTGAAATTCCAGTATACCCCAGCATTTAGCATCCATGCTATCTCTTGTGAGCCATCTACCCTTTGAAGGAAGCCACCCTGGGTAGCTCCTCTTTTGGTTGCCTACAGCAGACAAGAATCTGTGGAGCTTCCCTTGTGCCACCAGCCACCTTGAGGTGGCATCCCGTAGGCGGGCTGCTCTGGCTGCTTTGTCCCCAAGGCTCTTGCAGCCTCCCTGGAAACTTGGTGCGGCCCTGGGCAGATCTGGGTTATGTTGTCCCCATTACGTTGACCCCAGGTGTGTGTGTGACAATGCCACGTCCTTTGATGTGCAACCACCTCATGGTACTTGTATCGGAGTATCTCAAGTCTCTGCCTTTCTCAGGAGACCTTCAGGGTGGGTGAGGCAAAGCCGATCTCCTTTGTGGCCTCAGAGATCCACATTGGGTGACAGAGCTTAGAAAAAATAATAAATAAAATAGCGTTTTGCCAGAGAACAAAAGCACCATGAAGGCATGGTCCTGTCTTAGCTGGGTGACCCATACCAGCCTACGGCCACCGACTGCCGCAGCGGAAGCTTGGCCAGCTTGGAAGTCTGACCAGGAGACACTTATCCCGAGTGATACTTGCTGCACTTCCCTGGTAATGATTGTATGTAATTTAAAATACACTATTTTGGGGGAAGATGAAGTATAATAATACAGTTTTGCTTATTATTACCGTAATAATGTTTGTACTTCTAAGGAAGGCTTGTCTGAAATTTGCTTACAGAACTGGGATTTTTAGGGGATGCTTTGACTTATTTATAGCAAAACATCTGTTCTTAATAGGTGTTTCTTCCTGATCCAATCATTAAATAAGTTAAAATATGAGGTACGATATTTGGCTTTGAAGGGAGTATCCTTCTGCCGGTGAGGGCAAAATACTAACTGGAAATTGTTATAGATGGTCAAACTGGGGGGGGGAAGACGACACCAAATGCTTTGTCTTTATACTTTTTTTTAAAAATGTGGCTGTATCCATATTTAAGACCGAAATGGCAGTTATTTCCTGCTCAGAGGGGCCTTGTGTGGTCAGGTTTCCATGGAGTGTGCGGGGAAGACGTGAGGAGGAGCCGTTGGGTTGGGAGCCAGATGTGCTGTCGCTGCTCCATTACGCTGCTGCTCGGCCGGGGTGTTTTGATGGATATTTATTAATGTAAATGGCTTCCCGTTCTTCCCATCTTTGTTCGTAGAGACACCAAAGCACCTCTATTCCATTTTTTTTCCTAATTAATTGACATAATTGGTAGAAATGGGCCATTTGGGAGTGAAAACCCCTTTAGTACTTAAGCAAAATTACCAAGTGCTGTTTATCTACACAAGTGCCAGTAATTTAAATTAAAATGTTTGGTCCTAACCTTTATTCTTAGCAAAGCAAGTGATTTTATTTATGCTTTCTTTGTTATTATATCATCAAGTTTTTGTATTTCATGTCTCCCACTTTCCCTTTTACATAGGAAGCCAGAGATTGTTGGTTATTTAAATGCTTTTATTTACATATAGCAATCAAGGAATATGGGGAACTGAGTCTCTAAGGGCTTTGCCCACAACATACTGGGCTTTGAGGGAAAAAAAATAAAAAACCAAAACAAAAAAAACCCCACAAACAACAAAGGAAAAAAAAAAGACAACACTTAAATTTGTTAATTAAAGATGCAGTTTTTAAAGGGATGATGTTCTTCAAGAACAGGCTCATGGGGTGGTTTGATATTTGCTCTTTATTTTTCCTTAACCCTGAAAAAAACCCAAACCAGAGGAACCTGACTGAGCTGTGGTTGTGAGGACTCGGATTTCCTCTCCTCCCGCTGCTCGGAGGTGGTTCTTCTGACATAGGTTTCTGTGCCAGGAAGGAAAAGGAATACTGGTGGACTAATAGTTTAGTTGAGAAACTGATGATAGTGGCTGGAATCATGTTAGCGCTGTGATTTCAAACACATTAAGTCTAAACCTCATTTGTTCTTCTGCTTTTAATTTGTGAATTGAGTTTAAAAGAACTTTATGTAATTAATTTTCCTGCCCTAGAAGCGCCGTGGAGTAGAAGACATCCCCGTGTATTGACGACAGGGAGCTAAATGCTCTTGGGTACACCTAATTTCTTTCTTTAAATCTGATTTTTTTCTGGATATGTTCAGATAGGTGTGAAATATTTCTCTGCCTCTTATGATTAGGAAGGTGATGTTGATTTTTAGATGTCATCTGCTAATCAGGTTATTCAGCGCACGAATGGGATGTTGTTTTAAGTGGGCAGCTATAGCAAGGAGACTAGAGGGCTTTAATTCCATTAATTAGCGCGGATGATGTAAAGTGAAGTAGACGACTTCAGAAGTTGCAGCTGCTTCTCAATTCAGCATTGTCATTTTGGCCATTTTAGCCTAAAAAAGACGCTGTCCCCAGTCGTACCAGTGCACCGAGGTGGAGTCGCCACGGTTCATGGCCGACAAAACCGCCTTTCAATCCGAGATTGTTTCAGGAAACTTTGGAAACTTTGCAGCCGGAGAAAAGACCTGGGGGTTATTGGTATTCAGGGCAGCCAGGGTAACGCTGATGGCTTTGGCTCGGCTGCCGAATCCCACAGCCCTGCTTTCTGGAGGAGGTTTGGGGAATAAGGTCGGTATTGTGCGCTCATGGGGCTCCAGCTACAATGGGACACTGTTCCCTGGCTGCTGGGGTCTCGAGGCGCCGCTGCAGCCGCAGCATGCGCCTCTTTGGGAATTTGCATTTCAAAGGAGCTGTTACTGACGGCAAAGGTTATGAAATGTTGTCTGGGGCTCCCCCCCTCCACTGTCTTTTGAAGTTTGTAAATCATTTTTCACAACTTCGCTGACAAACAATTCTTCGTTCTCTTACCTGCCTCTCGCGTAGCTCAGGGTTCAGATTTTTTCCTTATTTGTGTTTTTTTTCCCCCCTCTGAAATTGTGTGAATTGAACCTTTGCCCAGCTCGAATCAGGTGGAGAACTGGAAAGCACAAAAGAGAAATGTTAAATAAAACCTGTCTTGTCCCGGCTGGTAGTGGGAGTTTGCCGCAGGATGTGCCAATGTGCCTTTCTGCAGCTCGGCCAGGGTTTGTCTGAGTGAGCAAACTGGGTGCAGAAACCAATTAGGCAGCCTTAATGGCCAGAGAGATGTGTAGAAATTGTTGTATAAAGTAAGAGAAGCGGTTTGGGGTTGGGTGAGGGGCGGCGGAGACTGGCTGTTGGCCGTAAAGCACTTGGCACACTTGGTTGTTATGTGCTTAAAGGCCTTTTACAGCTTATTAAACCACAGTATAGCTTGAAACATCATGGAAGTAAGTGAACAGCCTTCCTAGTCAGTAGTAGAGTTGGAGGAAGGCCTCTTCCGTGGGGTCAGTGATGTTTTTTGTGCAAGTCAACTTCTTCATGTGAAGGGAAGAGTGATCAGAGGCAGGAATGGATATCTAGGGGGAAAAAAACCCCCACATTATTTTTAAACATTTTGATGTTCTTTTGGACTGTGTTGCTTCCCTGGGACCAGTTTAGCAATTCCCGGTTTTCCCTGGAGGACACTCGCCGTCTATCCTGATGTGGGCTTCACTTCCAGGGTCTGTGTGCTCAGGGTGGTGCCTTGGACCAAGCATGATTGTAAGAGCAAGGTCCGCCAGGCTTTGTCCCTATGGTCTTGTGCCTGTGGGGTGGGTTTTTTCCGTGGTTTTGGTTTACAAACCTGGATTTGTGTTTGTGTTTTTTTTTAAATCTACTTTGAGCCTGCTTTTTAATTAAAAAAACAACAATGAAACAAAAAAACCCACCAAAATCCCTCAGCCACGGCCTTGATTTCTGATTTTTCCGGAACCTGAAACAGTGAAATAGGTCAGACATATGACTACAGCATAAGTCTGAGTCCGTAGCTTAGGGATGTGAATACTTTTGGTATAGAACATTTTTTTTTTTTTTCCTCAAAATACTTATAATCAAAAGGCATTTAGTTGCAGGGGTGGCCAAGAGCAGACAGAGCCTTGGCAAATGGCCCCAAAGCCACTGCCCCATCTGCATAGCATTATCCACATGAGTAGCTTTTCTTCATCGAAATCAACAGGACCGTATGGCAATATTCAGATCTGAAATTATTTCGAATGGATTCCCATGTAGTTACAATTCCGTCTTCGCAATCTTGGTGATTCCAATTTGGAAACTCGTTCAAGTGAATAATATAACGTCGGACTGCTCCTTCTGTTTTCCCTTGGAGCTGGCAAACTTCTAAAAATAACGTTATTACGAGGAAACTTCTCGGGCTGGGAATAGGATGTGAAGGTGTTTGGGATTTATTTGCTCCAAGTTTAAAATTAAGTGCAAGTTTACAATTATTGCACAGTGTTTTAATAAGAGTGACTGAATTTCATGCTCTGACTTCGAAGCTTTTCCTGGTCTCAAAAGATGTATTTAATAACTGTGTTTTTCGTGCAGCTATTTTGTTATGGTTATGTGGGTGAAAGACCTGTTTTCCTCTGGGTGCTGTGCTGCTCCTCTTACCTGATCATTCTTGAAGTACTGGCTCAGAATTGGAAGCCAACTTGTACAACACCTTGAAGAACTTGATGTTCAAGGGTCTTGAAGAGTGGCAGACTTATCTCTGCTCAGTTATGGAAGCCAGCTAGGGAGAAAAGAAAATGGTATCCGTAGTTAAACCAGAATTGCACAGCAAACCTGATGTATACCTTCTGGGCATTTTGAGCCTCAGCACCCACCATTTCTTGGGCTAGCTTGCCCAAATTCAGCAAGACATTCTGTCTTGGCAGGGTCAAGTATCCACCTTAAAACTTTGGGCTGCTTCTGGGCTTCTTTGACGCTTACTCAGTGCTTTGGCGGTAGGGGGACCTAAGAGTACAGTTGGATTCCTTTGGCTGTGGTTAAGTAAGGGGCAGAAAAATGATTGAGCTCCTGAGGGATTTGAGGAGAGTATTATTTATAGAATCATAGAATTGTATAATGTTAGGGGTTGGAAGGGACGTCTGGAGATCATCTAGTCCAACCACCCCCTGCTAGAGCAGGTCCACCTACAGCAGGTGGCACAGGATGGCATCCAGGTGGGTTGGGAATGTCTCCAGAGTGGGAGACTCCACCACCTCTCTGGGCAGCCTCTGCCAGTGCTCTGCCACCCTCAAAGGGAAGAAGTTCCTCCTCATCTTCAGATGGAACGTCCTGTGGTCAAGTTTGTGCCCGTTCCCTCTTGTCCTGTCACTGGGCACGACTGGAAAAAGCCTGGCCCGCTCCTCCTGGCACTCTCCCTTTAAGGATTTGTAGACGTTGATGAGATCCCCCCTCAGCCTTCTCTTCTCCAGACTAAACAGACCCAACTCCCTCAGCCTTTCCTCATAAGAAAGATGCTCCAGTCCCCTAAGGATTTCTGAGTATGGATCTGCCACAAAAGCTCATCCTCTTATTTTGCAGTTTTCATGAAAAGCTCTCTATCGTGTCACTTTCAGACTTCAGGATATAGGTCCAGATGCTTCGTGGATGTAAAATAATTTAACATCGCTGTTTGGGTCAAAATCTGACCTGTCATGTATCGGCCTTGATCTCTCCTAAAACACACCTAATGCTCAGTTGGAGACAAATCCATTGTCCCGGGGCTTGTGATATGTGACAAATTCCTGATGGAGAGGTTCATTTTCTAGCTGATGATGATTTTGTTTTAATTTTTTTGAAGGTCTAGAATATTCCTAGGGTTGGGAGGGGTGCTACTTTTTTTTGATGTTGGACTGGTGGAATAGGATTGGAAGGGACCTCAGGAGGTCATCTAGTTTAGCACTTCAATTTTTCTGTTACTGTAGTTGAGAGCCATGGAGTTAAAAAAGTACAACACAAAAACCATGATTTATCATGAAATGAAACAGTATTTTTTGTTTTTTCCCTGCTGGAAAGGCTGATGCATTCAGGGAGCGTGATGGGAACAGTTTGATATTCATTGATTATCCCTCTCAATAGCAGTCTCAATTGCTGTTGGGTGTTTTATGACTCAGATTATGCTCAGATTAGACTCTTTTTTTTGGGTCTTAATTCTTTTGGGTTTTTCACAAGCTGAAATGATGCATTCGGGGCACACTATCGGCTTTCCTGTGTGCTTTCATTGTGCAAAGAGGGAAGGGCTCTACGTCTGCAGTGAAGTCCCCATTTATTTCTTTAACGTTCACATACGTTATTTTAGCACGGCAGTTTGTTTCCTTAATGAACACCATTCTGCTGTTCCCAGAAGCCTTTTGCTAAATAGAAGTGGGAGAATTTTAATTTCGAGGATTGAATGAGAAACGGTCTTTCTCTGTTTCCTAAATGGGAATAGAGAGAATGTTACAATTAAGATATTGTATGCGCGGTAATGGGAGGAGGATGCCACCGAGCTCCTGTTGCCTTACCTTGGGTGCTGCTTTGATTTGTGCATATGTCAGTCTTGGGTATGGATAAGGATATGGATATGGTTAAGCAGGAACACTTGTGAGGTGGTTTTTTGGTTGGTCCCTCTACACCACGGACCTGCCCTGGTGGGGGGCAGCCAACAATGCAACAACGATAGGACCCGATGTGGTGAAGGCGTTTGGGAAGGCTGCAGATGAGAGGATAACTTCATCCTGGAAGCGGTCTCTGTGAGGTGACCAGAGGTGGCTGCTGGAGGGTACGGATGCGTGATTTTTGGCAGCCATATCACCCAATATGTTGGTGGTGATAACCCACCTCCCCGATGGGTGGGATGTGCTGGGTCAGTCCCGCTCATCCTTCAGTGCAAACACAGCTCTGGTTACTAACAAAAGCAGGAGCAAGCAATTTGTCTGTGTATCATTAACATAATTGATACTTATTACTTTCTTTGTCCTTTTCTGAGTGGTTTTGAGGTTTGGATGCCGGGTTTAAATCACACCCGCAACAGGCGCTGTTGATGTGTTTGTGTCTATTATACTGTCCTGATAAGCCCGGCCAGTGGTTTTCACCTTCCTGATGCGAGTTGAGATTGATGGAAGCTCTGTGCTTGTCCTAGCCAAAATGCTATGTAATTAATGTTTCATTATGCTAATGCATGCAAATTCAGTCGTATGCATTTGACAGGGAGGGGAGAGAACAAAAAGGATTAAAGAGTTCACTCTAAAGTACAAATTAATTTATTGCATTACTAAATGGCCTGCAAGGAAGGGGGAACGCATTTAAGAAATGAACAAATATGAAAACAAAAAACCCCCTGTCTAAATGTTTTGTCTTGCCGAGAAGCGGCTTTATTCGGAGCACTGCCACGTGCATTTGAGCTGCGCTCTTTGTGCTGGAGGCTCTTCTGAGTCATGATGCTCTTCAATTCAGCCCAGAGTTCTCGTTCATGGAGTCAGGGGTTTGGGGGGTTTGTGTGTTTTGGTGGTGGTGTTTTTGGTTTTTCCCTCCCCCCCCATCCCCCCCATTCCTGCTTCCTCCTCCTCTTTTTTTTTTTTTTTCTTTCCCCCCTTAAATGCATTGCCATCTCCAAAAAAAGGAAATACTGCTTTTGTTTTTGCTCCTCTTGCCTGTAGCTTAAAGCTCTTCTGAGGGATTTCCTTTTTCAGCACCTCTTTTGTTCTTTTGGTATTTTACCTCAGTATCTCCCTCTCTTCGTTATCTTCTCATCCTCCTTTTGATTCTTCCTCTCACCTGACTTCTGTCTTTCTCCTTCATGTCCATTCCTGTGTCCTTGCCCTCTCCAGCTATTGCCTTCCTTTGCCCTTTTGTCTAAGCATGAACCTCCCTTCTCTTGGCTCATGTTTCCCTCTTGCAGCCTGACTTCTTCCACAATGACTGGTCAAAACTGGCCAAATCTGGGAGCCTTTTCTCGTTTATATTCCATTCAACTCTCCCCTTTTAGCCCTTTTCTGCTTGGCGTGGATTCAGTGCTGGATTGATTTCTTTTTGCTCATTTCTTCGTGTTTTTTTTTCCTCTCTGCTTCTTGACTGTTCCTTCACCACTGCCCTGAGGGATTCCTCTTCCTTCTCACGCGTGGTGTTCTGCCCTGATCCCCTCATCCCTTCCCCATGTGTTTTTTTTTTTAAAATCTAGGTGATCTAATCTAATGATAACATAATCTAATAACACAAGTGATTTTATTTTGGTTTACTTTCTGCCTCTACAGTTATATACCCCAAACTCACTTCTCGTTGCTTTATTTAGTTCCGTATCCGTAGCCAGGCACCTCTTGGGTATCTCTTTGGCATTTTCTTCTGGTGTGGACTGTGAAATGCATCTACGGGATGCAGCAGACTGAAACCCTGTCAGAAGGTGGCTGGGGCTTTGGAAATTCAGTGTAGGAATACCTTGTTTGTAAGTGCCCAAATGAGCTGGTTGCACTGTAGGTCTTGGACAGGAGAGAGGGTGTTGGTAGACAGCTTCTGACGTACTCTAGCTGTCAGGATGGAGTAGACTTTTCAACCCTGTTCTGTAGGGCCACACTTGGCTGACTCCTCAAATGCACTGTGTTTTGGAAAACAGACCATTTCTCAGGCAAACCTGAAATCTGCTACGTCTTGGATGCGTATTTAACAGTTGTGAGAGTGTCAGAAAGACAGCAAGCATCTGCTGGGGAGAATGTTGAAACCAGCAGCACGCTGGTGGTGGGACGTACCTTCTTGCAATGTCTTCTCTGCAGGAGTCTCCTGCTGAGAGTGGTTTCCAAACTTCTTGGGATTGTTCAAAAGGATGTCTGAGTTGGGAGTACCTCTTTTAGACACCTTAAAACATTGTTATTTTCTGGGAATTAGCGTGTTTGGCCATGCTTTTGCAGCTCCTGAATCTTGAAAAATATGTTGAACCTAATATATGGGAAATATGGAAAGTACCAACGATGTGGTGCTTCTGTCTCTAGGTATAGCACCACATCTCTTTTCTTTCCTCTGTGGATCTGTGCCCTCTGCCTTGTGTTTTATGGTTCAATTACGAGGAATCTGCGTTAGGAGTGGTTTTCTTTTGAGGTTGGGTAGGTCAATCTGGCTCTTGCTTTGGCCCACTTGCTGGAGCCCAAGCGAGAGAAGGCCTAGGAGCATTGGAGGAGGGGATGGAGTGCCCCTTTCCCTGCACTGCGGGCAAAGATCAGCTTGGGGCAGCCATAGAGCCGTTCTCCCTATTAGTCTGCTGTTCCCAATAGCTTTGCTGGGAAAGGAGTCAAACGGGTCCAGTCAATAAACAGTGCTTTTAGAGACCTTAGTAGTCAGAGGGGTAGCGGAGAGGAACATCCACATGTGCTCTCATCTCTCTTATCCCATCAGGGTTGGTTTAACATCCACAGCCAAAGTCTGAGCATGAAGTGTGCAAGGTGGTGTGACGAACCCATCTGTTGAATACGCATCGTTCGTTCTTCAGCAATGAGAACTACGTGTGAAACTCAGCTTGTCTGGTTGGATAAAGGGGTTCATCTACTCTTTTGGTGTTGGCTGGGATTTTACACCAGAGGGGCAGATCAACCTCTGGGCACACGTGATGATGGATCTACTCGGGGGTCTCACCTGACCCTGATAAAGCCCTTTTTCATGGTGTTGCTTCTCAATTGCACCCATGAAAAGTTCTGAGCACTCTGGCTCTAGGCAGTGGGCTGCTGTGGTATGGACGTGCTACCCTTAGACATAAATCCCCTAAAAACCTTATTTCTATCGAACTAAAGCTGTCAAGTCAAAATCAGACAGCTGGTCGCCATGTATTCATAACAGTTCAATGAATATGGAGGAGTTTTAATGGAATTTGCCTCAATACAGTCCAAAATCCCATGGTAGTACCATTTAAAAATTCAGTGGTTTTGGAACATCATGATAAAGTCCTATATAAAAAGTGTATGTTCATTTTTATATAAAAATGGAAGAGTGCTTCCACGTAGCACACTCTTGTGTTGTTGCAGTCTACGTTTTCTTGGAGCAGGAATTTTTTATTTCCACGTCTGAACATCAAATGCAGGCATGAGGCTAGATTTTCAAAATTTCATAGAGCTAAAATGAAATATTCAGCACCCCAGAAGGCACATCATAAGTTATAATAAAAACATTCCAACAACAGTTCTCCTTTTAATATATATTAAGCTTCATATTAGTGTATTTTTGTGCAAGCAGATAAAACTGTATCAAGCTTTGCCGTATATTCTGCATTACCTCAGCGTGTAAATAAATGCTTATTAGCCTGGTCATTAAGCTAATTCATGCAGGCTCTGTGGATGAAGGAGGAAAAAAGAAATCCTCGGAGAAAATGTATGCTCGGAGTGTCCGTAAATACACTTTGTCGTAATAGACTTAGTTCAGCTACAACGCTCCGCTACCAAATTTCAGTGAGACTATGGGGGTATTTCTGTATTCACAGATTTCAAATGGTCTGTGTGCAAAAGTCTTGTTTCTTAATGTTTATTTGAAAAAGAAGAAAGCTCCAGGGGTGGGCCCGGTCAAATGCTTTTGGAACTGTGACTTGTCTTCTCGCTCTATAATGGAAGCAACTGATGCAGAACACTGGGGGGGGGAACCCAACACACCCTGGAAGATTATATTTCACAAAGCCGGAACAGAAAGTGGAGGATTCAAAGCAAGGGACTGATTAAGCAGCACATCAGAGATCATCTTTTAAATGTTAATTTGGTCTGTGGCCTGGAGAATGATAACCTTGAAGCTGCTCTGATGTTACCTGTCGGGGTGAGGAGCCTGTTAGTTGTATTCCTGTATCACAAAGCAGGTCATCGCGTGGGGTAATGTCTCAGTTGCTAAAGCAGCGAGGGACCAAGGGATGGGGTCTTTTAGCTTCAAATTTTCTCCTTTATTTGGCTAAAGGACGTCTGGGCTATTGCCAAGGGCACTCTCCTTGACCTCGGAGCTTCAGATCTCCAAGCAGTGCTACAGGCTTGTTTGATGACAGGGATGTGCTCGGAATAGCTGAGACGGTCGCTCGGTGGAGGAGGTGTTTTATCTTTACGACGCTTCCATTCAAGTTTGTAGTTAAGCCGTGGAGCTCGTAAATCTGCACTGGTGGCTGTTCCGTGCAGCCCGTAGTCAGAGGGAAAAGGAAAAACCCCATTGGGTTTTGGTGGCTTCAGGTTTGCAAAATTCTTAATTTCTTTAAGTCTGTTTTCTTCAAATGTGAGGGTGCTGGACTGCAAACGACAGCTGTGAGCACGCATGTGGAAGGTGACTGTCTTGACTGCTGCAGTTAAAGCAGATATAACAGCACTTCCCTCTCTCATTCTGACATTCAAAGCCTCTGAGAGGCAAAGAGCTTGGAAGTAAGTCCCAGGGAAGGCAGGATGTCCTGAGGTGGCCACTGGGATGCAAGTGATGGGAGGAAGCATTAACCGCTATGGGGCTAGGTTGGGTTTTGCAAATTGTACTGGGGAACATCAATATCAGGGCTTGATGTAAATGGGAACAAGGGCCTTCTTTACGAGTTGGTGACCGTTAATCACCATAGCCTTTTTTTTTTTTGCTGTCTCCGTCTTGGAGCTCTGAGGGATTGCAAGGAAGTGTAAATGAAAAATTAAGGGCATCAGCAAAAATGCCAAAAAAAGTGAGAGACTCTCCAACTGAGAGGAAAACTTGGAAAGAGAAGACGCGAGCGTGTTTTCCAGCCAGTTTGATAAGAGCTCTTCATCTTTTATTTCTCCTGCCCGGCTGCCACCTTTTTTTCTTCCCTCCTTGCCTTCCGCTTCAGTTGAGCTACTGCAATAAGGATTAAATTGTAGGTTTAGCACCTCTGTTTTAAAGTGGGTGCCCTACCCTCCTTATGGAAGTGGCGAAGCAGCTTTATGGGTGCAGCCATTTCAGCTATGGGCCACTTGCTCTAAGTACAAGCACGATGGCAAAGAAGTTGTCCAAGGACCGGGAGAAATATTAAAGAACTTTTTTTTTTTTCCATCGTCTTTGCGTTTCTGGCTATTAAAAGGCTGTGCATAGGTAGCTGGAGAGATGGCTGGCTGGGCTCTGCTTTGCCAGCCTGATTTTTCAGCCTGAAAAGGCGCCTCCAGCCTCCCTGGTTGCCACTGGGGGTTTCACTCTGGCTTTCCACCACCGCAGGGCTGGAGGCACCACGTGTTTTGGAGATGGCGCTCCTCCTTTGGGAGAACAGGAAAAGAAAACCCACGCTGTAGGGAGTGCCTCAGGAGGCGAGAGCTCCATAAGGTGCTGGAGTTTTGCTTTGGCCTTGTTCTCAGTGGAAGGGGATTTTAGGCAGTAGGGACCCAAAGGGTCTAAGTATGGGTTGTTCTGCTGCGCTCCCTGGGGTGGCGTTGGGTGGTGGTTGGCTTGGCCTTGAGCGTGAACTGGAATCCTGACACTTTTAAAGTGGAGGGTGGTGAGCCCCTGGCCCAGGTTGCTCCAGAGAAGCTGTGGCTGCCCCATCCCTGGAAATGTTGAAGGCCAGGTTGGACGGGGCTTGGAGCTCTAGTGGGAGGTGTCCCTGCCCATGGCACTAGATGGTCTTCAAAGGTCACTTCCAACCCAAACCAATCTATGATGGATACTATACAGGGAAGAAGGGGTCCAGGGAAATGCATTTGAACTCTGACTTTGGGCCTCAGAGTAAATGTACCATTAAGAAGAGTTGCTGGAGAAATTGCACTTGCTTGTGGTTTCTACAAAGGCATAAGAATTCTTTCATAGGCTCAATTTTGGTTTTGGGCGTGGCTGTAGATGT
Organism: Chionis minor; assembly: GCA_013398295.1. Lineage (NCBI taxonomy): Eukaryota > Metazoa > Chordata > Aves > Charadriiformes > Chionidae > Chionis > Chionis minor. The sequence goes on along the minus strand of VZSF01002037.1, from coordinate 100,349 downwards.
ACACAGAATACGCTGTTCTTGGTGACTACGCAATGAACGCAGAAAACTTCTTCGAGAAATTCTTCCCCCCAGATGAATCCCCCAATGATAAGAAATGGGAAATAAACATTGTGTTATTTTTTTCTTGAGGCAAACTGTCAAAGTGGTCTCCTAAAAATCAGGCTGTGTCTTTGTGGCCACTTGTCCTCTACAGCAGCCGGAATGTCCCATCAGCCTGGTTAGAGCATGGTCAATGTGTTTCATAAACTGCATAAGCAGAGCTTGGTTTCTCCGTGTGAGTAAAGTTGAAAACTTATTCTGAATTCCATATGTAGATATTTGTTTTATTGAAGTGACAGACCTTAGTTTCGTGCATATAGGAGGAAGGCACGGGGGCGTGTTGTGGTCTGAGCACATCTGGGGTTTCTCTGTCCCTTAATTCAACAAAGGCTGTTTGTTTATCCTGGGTTCTGTCATGAAATTACTTGACTTTTTTCAGGTGCTGAAATAGATTTGGGTATTAACTGTAATATATTCCTTCTTAGAAGCTGGTCTAGAGGAATTGGGGTTTAGTGTTTGCTGCTTGAAGTAGAAATGAGGGAGAAAACTTTGTGGAAGTTGAGGGTGCAACGAGATGACCTATTACTGGGAAAGCTCTCCAGGTTATCCTGACTTTGGGTGTAAGGTTGCAGCTGGACTTTCTGAACGGAGCTACTAATTCAAATGTGCCAATAGGTACCAACAGGATTTTCAAATACTTTTCTACCTTTCTCCTACAGCACCTGCCTATTACAAAAACGTGGCCATTAGGTGGTTCTCCTTCCATGTAATCTCTTCTGAAAATACATGGTCATTTTCTTCCCTTTTTAAGGCGTCACCATTACTTGCATCTCCAGGAATAATATTTCCAAGAGGATTTGAATTTTCCTCCCATTCAGACAGCTTTCCAGGTTATTCAAGCTGTTAGGTTCCTTGTAGTAAAGCAATTTAGGTTAAATATGCCTTTTGCAAAGGACGTGAATAGCTGAAATTGCAACTGAACTGCAAGGGTAATTGCATGAAAAGAAAGTTAATCTTTGTTTAACTCCTGTAACTTCTCCATTTGCTGCACTGGAAGCTGTCGCAACCCCATTTCTCCTGCAGAAGTGGATTATTTCCTTGTGGTAATCGCCACATAAAATCATTAACACGCTGTCATAAACAGCTGTGTTCAAGCGTGTCATAAGTGTTGGTGACATAAATAAAATGTCCAACAAGAAGCAGTGATTTGCAAACACAGCGCAGATGCCTTTGGGGGCCAGAAACCCGTGTTTTTAAAACCGTTACTGTTTCATGCATTGTAAATATATGTCTACGCTGGTACCTGTGGTTCATGGCAAAAGTGCCCCGTGCCAGTGCGCGGCTTTTCGGCCAAATTCCAATGTGCTTCCTCCACTAACTGAAATCAGAGCATTGGGAGAAATGAAAAACCAAGTGGGATTTGACTACTCTTCTTGATGTTATTAGATGATATTTTTTTTTTAAAGTTCTTAGGATGCTCTTGTTATTGTGCCTGCAATACTCTACAAGCTGAGGCTTTCAACTCTTGCTTTCTCCTTTGCTAAACTTGATTAATTTTTTTTGCAGCCACAACTTTTTTTGTTCGTGTGCTTTGAAGGAAAACCTGGCACCTAGCTACTTTGGTTAGCGGACGGGTGGAATCAAGTACTTGACAATAAAATTAATTTCTGTAAAGAAAAGTGGCTGTTTATGTGTTGTTATTCATAGAAAGCTTTGGCTGGAGGCAGAAAATAGAAATAATTAATCTTTTTCTTAGGACTAGAAGGTTTTTTGAATCTTTTTATTGCATAAGCTTTTGGTTTTGTTTGCTCTAATAAGGCAAAAGGATTAATTTGATGATGGAAGGGGGGGAAAAACACGCCATTTTTGCGTTCAGATGCAGCTCTTTCCAAACTCTGTTCCCCATGCCCTGAGGCACAGAACGGCAGCGCTGTCAGCGGCACGGAGATTGGAGGTTGGAAAGCAGCCTGCCTGGGAACTGGAGGTCTATATTGAAACCTGGAAGCCCTCCAGAGGTTCTGCCCCTGGATCAGGGTAGGATAGGCAAGCCAGGGGTGTGGCAGAAACTTTTATTTTATTTATTTTTTTAATTATGATATAGCGGGAACTGCTCTGATGGCTTCTCACTGAGGCTGGAGGAGACTGTGTTGTCTAAAAATACATGTTGTCTGTGCGTTGCCCATCTGTAAAGTATTAGAAAATACTTGGTGCAGTCGAGAAAAAAGGACTGTTAATGTTGAGTTGTGCGTTTTGATGTAACGGCATCCACGTGTTCTTGAGGATTTTAATGATTTTTCTACTCTTTAGCAGACCTCATATTGTAGCTCAGCTCGGAGGGTGTTTCCATCTCCCTTTACACTCTGATTTATCTCTTAACTATGCGAAGTTGATTAGCGGCCTGTTACCGAAGCGACACATTAGAATTTGGCCTCCGCATTCTTGCCAAAGGTGGAAATCTCAGGTCGTGAGTGCTGGAGTAGGGATGATGTGTAGTGCGCAGTGTTGGTCCCCTCAACGCCTTTCCTGCCTCTTCTCCATATAAAGGACCACGCTCTGGTCGGTTTTGTCTTGCTGCCTACTGGAGAGCAGTGGCCAGGCTAGTTGGTAGTGAGGAGAACGTTGCTCTGGTGAGGTGGAAGAAGATCCACCAGGGCTGAGGTTTTGGCACCATTGCTGGTAGGTGGGCAGGTTGTGCTCTTGCGCGCTCCCCTCCCGCTCGTTGCTAACAGCAAACAAACCGAAGTGGGATGCTGGTTTTGGGCTTTTTTTGTGTGCTGAAATGCAGCTCAGTGCATGTGGCCAGCGTGTAGGTCCTGTGAGGAATTAAATTCTCCAAATAAACTTCAGGAGATATGGTGGTTTTATGCTATGTCTCCTCAGTTGTATGATTAGGGGGCTGGAGCATCTTTCCTATGAGGAAAAGCTGAGGGATTTGGGTCTTTTTTAGTCTGGAGAAGAGAAGACGGAGGTGGGCATCTCATCAATGATGATCAATACCTAAAGGGAGGGTGCCAGGAGGAGGGGGCCAGGCTTTTGTCAGTGGTGCCCAGTGATAGGACAAGAGGGAACGGGCACAAACCTGACCATAGGAAGTTCCATCTGAACATGAGGAGGAACTTCTTTCCTTGGAGGGTGGCAGAGCACTGGCAGAGGCTGCCCAGAGAGGTGATGGAGTCTCCAACTCTGGAGACATTCCCAACCCACCTGGAACCCATTCTGTGTGAGCTGCTGTAGGTGGACCTGCTCTGGTGGGGGCTTGGACCAGATGATCTCCAGAGGTCCCTTCCAACCCCTAACATTCTGTGATTCTATGTAGCGGTACAGATTTTTTAGCTTTGCTTTGTATCTGTGTTTTACACATAGAAGACGCGTTTATCTACAAATAGTGATTTTTGTAGTGATGGGTCAAAAGTATAATTTATGGTTGGGGTTTTTTTGTGGGCGTTAATTTACAGAGAATCATAGCCTGATTTCTTCTGCTATCTGCCAGCCATATCTACGGTGCCTCTGGAGGGGTTCCCTATATTGAGTTCCTGTGTCTAATACAGTATGTTTCTTCCTCCATAGACACGTACCACCAGTATTCACCCCTTGTCTGTTATGGTTTTGGTCTTTCAGGTTCACAGCTTAAGACTTTTACATCGTTGAGGTTCTTGACTGAGCCTTCGGATGCTGTCACCATGCGCGGAAGCAACATGCTGTTGAACTGCGTAGCGGAATCGGACGGTGGAGCACCCGTTATTAAATGGAAGAAAGACGCGGTCTTCTTAAACCTGGCGGTGGATGAGAGGAGGCAGCAGCTGGCCAACGGATCACTCTTGATCCAAAACATAGTCCACTCCAGGCACCACAAGCCAGATGAAGGTCTCTACCAGTGTGAAGCATCTCTAGAAGGCGTTGGGGCTATCATCAGTCGGACAGCAAAGGTCATGGTAGCAGGTAGGCAGAAAAACTCTTCCCTTTTGGATCACTGGCGATACTCTTTGTGAGGAGGTGCTTTTCTTAAAGAAAAGAGTGGAAAATGTACATAAAAGCACTTCAAGTGCTGTGGGTTTTCTTTTTTTTTCCCCCCCTCTTCAAAAGAAGTAAAGCTAGAAATGACACTCCTGCGACAGTAATTTATTTCTGACAAGGTATTATTCTTGTTTAAATATGTCTAATCACCTCTTTGTTGCTGCAAGTTATTTGCTGCATATTTATTCTCTTCAAAATAGACGAAACCTCTGAAGTTGGAAACTAACTGCTTTTCCAATGAATTGAAGATCACGCAGAAAAAAAGCCAAACTTCTGTAGGGCACTGAATGTACGAATTTTTATGGTTTAGGAACTTTTTCATAGAACTCATTATGCAGCTTCCTGGATTCAGCCGCCTCTTTGTTTCCTTTAAAGCACTTGTGTAGGTATATGGCAGGAGGAACAGGAGTTTATTACCAGGCATCTGAGAACATTTATAGCTTCACATTGATTTAACAAATACTTTTGGGGAAGATGCTTGTCTGAAGTTTGAAAAGGGGTCTTTCTGCCTCTTCATTGGTCTGTAGAATGACGCAGCACGTCCTTAATCGTCTAATTATCAGGGAAGAAAAATTTGCGAGTCGTTCAGATAGAAGGTACAAAGAAACTCAAAATCACTTGGTGACTGATACAAACTAGAGTGTGCTAGAGTCCTGAATAATTTTCGTAATGATCATTATTTAAGGATTTTGCCACTTCTAAGGGGATGCTTTTTGTTTCTGCTCTGTTTTCATGGGTGGAACTACTGCGTATTGCTGATGGCTCTAACATAGACCTGTTAAAGAATGCCACGCTCACCTTCCCTTGACAAGGGCTGAGCAGCCATCCATGGGGGCTAACTTGGTAACTGTGGGGAAAAGAGGATAAAATACTCTTTTATGCTGCAGAGAGGATTGCCACCTATGGCCTTTAGCGCGCGCCGGTGAGCTCTGAGTTCAGGCACGTTGGTTATGTGAAGGAGCAGCTTGTGTTTGCTTGAAGGAAAAGTCAGAAGATGGGTTGTGTCAAAGTTTTTGGTGGTCCTGGGCTGCACTCACGCTGCCTGTTGGAGAGCCATGTTTTTTCCCCAGTTCTCCAGGCATCCAGTCTACATGCTACGACCTAGTCGTCTTGTCCTGCCACGTTTGGAACAACGTGGGGATGTAAAATAAAACTGAAGTTCAACCCAGTTCAGTCCAGGAGCTCGACAACTTTTGGCCATCCTGTGTCTTTCTAATCTCTCACTGGTTATACTGGGAGGGGGTCCAGGCAGCTCACAGCTGGTCTCTCCAATGTCCCTCATCACCTCGGTGCCTTTTCCAGCCTTAAGGTCCTTCAAATTCCACTTCCCCTCTTCCAGATTCTTCTCTACCAGCTAGAAAAGAGTTGTTTTCTTATGAAACCTGATTAAAACGGGCAATAAGAGTCTTAGCTCTTTCCTGACCTACCTCCTCCCCACCACTTTTCTGTCTGAATCTCTGGTCATTTAACCTCGCGTCCTCAGCAGCGTTGTGTGTTCCTGTGCTATGATTCCCACCCAAAGTGATGGAGAATCCCACAGATGCAATAAAACTGCCCTCAGAGGGAGCCTGCAGAGCTGCGCTGTGCCAAGTAGGGCTTTTTGCCAGTTCGAGTTGTTACTTGGCCTTGATCTTGGTTGTTGGCAACCTCTAACTAATAAAATTACTCCAATTATCCTTTTTAAGTGAATGCACATATGTGTGTGTTCCCTGTTGTGCTGTGCCCAGCTCTAATTTTGAGGTTTTCCTAGGAAGAACTATGCTTTGCGTGGCAGGTCCTGATCTCATATCCCTGCGGGGACGGTGGGACGTTTGGAGTGGGAGGACAGGACTTGCTCTGTTCAAGAACAATTTGGCTGAAACTGGAAGAACTGAGAAAAGATTTCTTAATTGGAAAAACAGTGAAAAGGACAAGAGGCAACGCGTGCTGAGATTCTGGAAGTTAGTTTAAAGATGAGTGGTTTTCCTATAAGGAAATGGGTTGCCCGGGCATGCTGTGGAGTTGCCATCTTGGAGATTGTCAAGATCCAGATGGACACAACCCAGCACAACCTGCTGGGAGCTGCCCCTGCTTTCTGCGGGTGGCTGGACTGGATGCTCTCTGTAGGTGCCTTGTGACCTTGGCGATTCTGATTTTTATTTTTATTTTTTTCCCCCTCTAATTGTGTGAAAATGGTTCAGGTTACAAGGTGGAATATAAGGTGCCTGACCTTTAAAATTGGCAACAAGTTCTTCCAGCAGAAATGGTATTTTGCTCTCTGAAGGACAAGTATTCCTGAGTGAGCAGAATTTTTTGTGTGGTTTTTTTTTTTTGAGGGAGTCAGTGCATGGTGTTGGCAGAACATCATTGACTTAAGGCACTGGCAGATGGAAACACGGCAGAGTAAAGGAAGGAGGGCAAGAGGAGAAATGAAGGTCTCGCGCTCCAGTATGTTGTGTTAATTGTTGCTTGGCAAAGCAAACAAGCTTCCGATGTTCAGAAAAGCCTCCCTGTGGAGACATGGGGATTGGGATAGGATAGACCTATGTTTACTGTTGTGACGCCTGAAAACTGAATCTGATCCGTTGTATGATGTACAAGATATTCCTGCTTAATCTGACTTTTCCAGAGAGCCTGTTGCTGGCATCTGGAGGAGGTGAGGATGGTATGTGGCATTGCACTGTCCTGATGTGGGGAAGATGGTGTTCACGTCAACACCACGTCTCCTCCTTTTGCTCGATCTCCCATTTCTGCGCAAGATTTTGTTCTTGCGGGATTTTAAAGGAAGGATCACGAGCTTTAATATTTCAGGCAGGTTTCGGGAAGAGATTCATTCACTGAATTACACTCTCATCTTGGGTAGTGTCACTTCAAAACTATAGGTCTGTTCACAGTATTTTAAGTACTGTGCTGTTTGGCAATGTAGAATACATCACTGTTTATGTCTTTGGAGGTGGAAATTGCCAAACCGCTGGTATTGCGGTAAGGGGCATACATCTTTCTCACAGTAAAGCCTCCGAACGTGGTTTCGCCGCACTTTTAAAAGCATTAACAGTCAATAAAGCAGTCACCGCTGTAAGGTAACAGTCAGCTCCGTGTGGAACGCGCTGCTTAGGGGTACTGAAAGTATATTGCCCTTTTAAAGCCCTTTCCCTTATACTTTCGTGGCTTAAAGTGCTTTCAATAAAGAAAATGTAGCAAATGGAAGCTGTTTTTAATCCATTGAGATTTTTTTTATGCGTGAAACCTGCCGCGTAGCGTTCAAAACACCGTTTTGAAGAACTTGTCGAGGGTCCTTTCGGCCCCGATGTGCTCCAGCTGTAGAAGCATTTCAAGCTGACACGGAAATGAGAGCGCTGGAGAGAAACTATAAGAGCTGCTTCCTTCTCCTGCATCTTATTAAAACTCCCAACTTAACAGACTACTGATTATTGGTATTTCTAGTAATTGGTAGGATTTCAGATAGAAACCACACCATCCTGTCTTATATCTCTATTTATAGACTGTCGCAGGATCGGTCCTTCAAAGGTTCTGCTGTTACTGTTAGTGCGAAACATTGGTCTTTCAGAGGATGATCAAAAGTGGAATCCAGGCTTATTTTGTAGGGAACTTCCCAAACTTCAGCATCCAGCCCCCGGGTGAAGACCAGCTCTCTGTGCTAAGAAATTTTTGTGTGTGGTCATAATGGTTTAGAATTAAAAAATGAGTTATGTTGAAAACTACTCATAATAACTTTTTTCTTAGAAAACAAAACAACACAACCAACCCACAAAACCATCACCAAACAACGGATAAGCTACACCGTGGGCATAGATCTGTTTAGACCAGCGTCCTGGCTTTGGTAATCACCAGGAGCAAATGTCTAGAGACTGTGGGAGCAGTGTATATCTATATCGTTCACCTGAACATTCTGTCAGTCGCCGATGTGGGCTGTGTGTCAGTACATCAAGTTGTGAGTATGGCATTTGGACCTTTAAGTGTCTTGAAATCAGTTTTTTTTTCTCCAATATGTTTGTCTCCCTTTACCCATATGGACTTTCGGCACTCCATTCCTTACATGGGTATATTGCCACTGATTAATCCTGGCTGAAATGGGAGGTTATTTGGTAGGAGAGAGGAGGGAAAAAAACCCCTCAAAACCACAACAAACCACTACGTCACTGGAGTCTTTTTGGTAAGATGACAAAGTGGAGTCCGTTCTGCTGCTTAACGATGATGAAGGGCTGTGAGGAAGGTCAGTATCGCCTGAACTTAAGTGGAACACACATCTTCAATGTTTGAAACTCAATGTCTAAGCTTGCTTGTAGGCAAGACCTTAAGAGTAAGACTAGTTAAGACCTACTTAAGAAGAAGTTGAAAATATTTCCTGTCTGATAAAGTGGGGAGAGAAGGTCAGTTGGCCAATGTTGTTCATAGACTTCCTGAAGGACTAGTTTGGTGGGAAAAGTTTAATGCAGTTCTAGGGCAAGTGACAGAAGATGGCACCTTATGTGCAGTCTCACTGGGCTTCTCTTTTATTGGGGAAGGAACTTTCTTGGTTTTTCTGAAAACATATCCAGGGAGGAAAAAAAAAAGGGGAAATTCTATTCTCAAATAGCTGTTGCAACCAGGTTTATTCTGGGATTAAACTGTATGTGTTGAGCAAGTACCAGGGAATAAGCAAAAAACATTTGTCATATGTCTCCTTCAGCTGCAAGTCAGCCCATATGCTCCCAAAAAACTGTCAGCCAAGCAGCAATGTATTTCTTCGAGAGCTTTAAATGATGTAAAAGATGTTTTTAGATGGTGTTTGACACCATCAGCATGTCCCTCTGCTTAGAGACTGCTGCTCGTGCCATGGTGTTTTATCAGGTTGCTTTTATTAGGAAAATAAAAAATAAAAATTCCAGGGTGTGCTTTGTAATTGTGCTGTTATTTTTTTTAATATTATAAATTCACTGTTAATTCTGAAAGATCTATTTAAGCACAGAAAGGCTAAGAAAGTATGAAATGAAATGTTGGATGCTATTTCCTACCAGTATTTTTGGATTTTAATGAACTAAGGCTGAAACAGAATCATTTAGAGTGACACAAGGAGGTATTGCCTTTAAACTATGGGATAAACGCAGGAAACACGTGATAGTAAAATTTAGGAAATACTGTATTGAACAGAGTAAACAAAACGTGGTCTAAAGTGTTCCGTATTTCTCATTCCCTGGATCTGTGATTGCTTGCTTTTTTTTTTTAAAGCAAGAAAATGACTTTCAGAAATATTTGTGAGGTGTAACTTGATTTATAACAACTAAAATCAGCCGATGGTGACTTAATTTTTTTTTTATTCCTACCTTTTTTGATTCCTAATCACAGGTGATTCTAGGCTATTTCATGTGAATTCATAAACCATATAAAAAGTAGTGAACAAAACTAAAACTCCACTTGCCTCCCAAACTCATCTTGAAGCTCCAAAAATTGATTTTCTTGATAAATGGCAGGATAATAATTTTAAAAAGCCTTAATAACTCTGTGTAACAGACATAGCTGGAAAACTTAGATTACCTAAGTATCATCACCTGATGGTGAATTTAGCAAAATAGGTGGATGTCTATGAATTTTTGGATGATGGTTTTTTCTCTCTCCATATATTTTTTTCTATTTTCTATGAACACATCCAGTGGATTCTGGTGTGTAGACCACCACTTAGGGCTCTGTCAGGAATTAAGTTCGGTGTGTAAGAACTAGCTGATTTAGATTTTTTTTTTCCTCTTTTCCTTTTGCTGTGTGCCATAATATATGCCGGTGGTACTGCTTTTTACATCACTTGATGACCTATAGTGCTTAATAGTTATTTTGCTTAATGGAACAGACGATTCCCGAGTGCTCGCTCCACGCTCTCGCTGCTTAATGTTCCTTTGTTGTGTTTGGAAGATCCACACGCACCACTCATGCACAAACCCTGTACTCTGTCATGCCATTAAGGCTCATTAGCACATTTCTAGTTAAAAAACAGATCTGACGTGTGAAAGGAAAGATGAGGAAATCGGGTAAATGTTTGACTCTTTACATGCCCCACTCAGTTTTGGTCTGAATATTTTTCTGCTCTTTTGTGCCGTATGGTGGACCTACTTTCCCTGATGTAAATGGGGATGCAGGGAGATAAGCAACCAAAAAAAACCCCTCAAATAAAATGCGCAGCATGTCTAGAAAGATAGTTGTCCTTTTGACGTGATCCCTGGTTATTTTTTTTCTTTAAATGGTTTTCAACGTTGCCCGTGGTCATTGCTTTGACCATGCCAGATGCAAAGCTATGGGGAAGGTTTCTGTTCTGTGTGGCCCCTTGGGTGCGACAGGTTTTGAGTTATGTCCTTAATTCCTTCATGTGTTTGTCCCAACTTGAGTCTTGTGGAACTGAAGTGGTGTCTCCAGGTGCCTCGTGTACAGAGTGGCCGCAGGTTGCTCCACTTTTCCCTGGCAAGCTGTGATGGGATCTCATGTTGCAGGACACAAGAGCTGTAGCTGATGGTTTTATTTCCTTGGGAGTAACTGCAACTTACGGAAGAAGGCAAGATACTGCTCCCTGTATTGCTTCAGTGCTTAATTGACCATTGAATATCAGAACACCTGTACCTTGAGTATCTGCTCCTGTGAATATTCAGGAATAAGGTCCCTTTGGTGACTGGTTGGTCTTCATAATCACATTTACCACCAAGCACCAAGTGGTTTTGAAGAGAATTAGCAGCTTTTCGTTTTGTGTATCTACTGCCTTCTACTGCCAAGAGAAACAAGGCAGCCAGCTTCTGTCCCATCACTGAAAATTTCAAATTCTTCATTCTGAAAAGGTAGAAGGAATAAAGAAGCCTTGGAGTATTTGGAGCCAGTCAGCAAAGCCTATTGTGTGAAGAATTAGGTAAAAAGTGGGCCCAAATGTTGAGAAGTAGAGAAGGCTGAGCATTATACTGGTTATTATTTTGGTGTAGTATAGTCAAGATACTAGATATTACTGTGTGCAGCTCTGGGATCCCAACAGAAGAAGGACGTGGACCTATTGGAGCAGGTCCAGAGGAGGCCCCGGAGATGCTGGGAGGGCTGGAGCCCCTCTGCTGGGAGGACAGGCTGGGAGAGCTGGGGGGGTTCAGCCTGGAGAAGAGCAGGCTCTGGGGAGACCTTCCAGTCCCTGCTAGGGTCTGAAAGGGGCTCCAGGAAAGCTGGGAAGGGACTCGGGATCAGGGAGTGGAGCCATAAGATGACAGGTGACACTTTTACACTGAAAGAGGTGAGATTTAGATGAGATCTGGGGAAGAAATTGTTGCCTGTGAGGGTGGTGAGCCCCTGGCTGGGGTTGCCCAGAGAAACCATGGCTGCCCCATCCCTGGAGGTTCAAGGCCAGGTTGGACGGGGCTTGGAGCAACCTGGTCTGGTGGAAGGTGTCCCTGCCGAGGGTAGAGGGGTTGGAACCCCATGATCTTTAAGGTCCCTTCCAACCCAAACTATTCTATGATTCTAGATACAATACAACTAATGAGATGTTTTGCTTAACCTTCACTTCAAACATACTACTTAAATATTTTAAAGGTAACAAAAAATACTACAGTTACTTAAACAAGTATTTTATTTTTCTCTAAAAATTTATTAGAAGTAAAGTCTCTTCAAATGTGCTAAGAATCCAGTGACTCGGGGGGTTCCTTATTAGATGAGGGCAGGGAGAAGCTTGTTTGTGACAGCCCCTACGGTGTTCAATTAACACCCAATTCTGGCTTTCACTCATTTCTTATTCTCCAACTCTCTTTACAGCCTTCCCTGCTCTTCATTTGTTTTCCTGGGAAAGGGGAGTTTGCTTGGTTGGGGTTTTTTCCACAGAAAATCAACCTTTCTGGCACTATACCTTCCCATGGAACAGACTGACCCACTCCCCTCTCTGCTCCCCCTGCCAGTGTGAACTGGGAATAATTCCACCGTAGCGTTCCACCAGGTTTAAAGTAGTGAGTGAAGAAGTAGGCCATGTCTGAAGATACATGTCTCTGCTGATATTCCGCCGTACAGTCAAGTGCCCGAACACCAACACAAATAATTAGCAGAAGCACTTTCATCAGCTTTTAATTTTATTGTTGTTGTTGACTGCAAAATGACTGTAGTGAGGGATTTGGGAGCAGCAGGCTCCCGAGGACCGTTCCAGTCGCACCTCTCGATGTCTATCCATGCGCGTTGCTCTTGGGTACGCTTTCTGTCAGGAGGAGGAATAATTAGCTCTATGTTTAACAAAGAAAAAGCTATCTGTTCATCTGCGTTCATGCCACAAGCCCTCTGGGACCCCCGAGGCGGTGGGCGGGCAGGCTGGGAGGCGCCAGCTCCATTCTGTCACCACAGCAAAGGTGCTTCTGGATTCATCACCATCAAGGCTCCGCTCTGCGTTCTCCTCTCCTCCCCTGTGAGGACCAAGCAGAGACCCCGTGCTGTGGAGCAGATGCTTGGAGATGACCTTCTTATTTCATGTGCTTATTTTCCACTTTTTGCAGAGTAAAGGGTGTTCAGTGAGCTTGTGCCAGTGCATTTAATGGCCTCTCCTGAGCGTCTTTTCCTGTACCCAGGATGCCCCATCGCACCCTGTTTTACCTCTCCAGTTGCTTAGTGCTATCTTCTGAGACCCCACCTGCAGTGCTGCCTCCAGCTCTGGGGCCACCAACAGCAGAAGGACACGGACTTGTTGGAGTGGGGGCAGAGGAGGCCATGGAGATGATCCAAGGGCTGGAGCCCCTCTGCTGGGAGGACAGGCTGGGAGAGCTGGGGGGGTTCAGCTTGGAGAAGAGAAGGCTACGGGGAGACCTTAGAGCCCTTCCAGTCCCTAAAGGGGCTCCAGGAGAGCTGGGGAGGGACTCTGGATCAGGGAGTGGAGCCATAGAATGAGGGGCGATGGCTTCAAACTGGAAGAGAGGAGATTTAGATGAGATCTCAGGAAGAAATTGGTGGCCCAGAGAAGCTGTGGCTGCCCCATCCCTGGAGGGGTTGAAGGCCAGGTTGGACGGGGCTTGGAGCAACCTGGTCTAGTGTGAGTTTCCCTGCCCAGGGCAGGGGGTTTGGGACTTAGGTGATCGTTAAAGTCCTAGTTCTCAACGCTTTCCTCTGCCAAAAGGTACAGGAGTGGTGAGACAATGCTGAAGCATTTCTCCTTCTGCTGCGTGGCATGGTCTCATTGCTTCACCTCCTCTTGCCCACCATTTTTCTGTCTCTCAACTTTTACAGTGGAAACAGGAGATATCTGTGGACGGAAGCAAGTTTTTTATTCCCTTTCCCATGCAGCCTCTTCCAAGACTGAGGCCGTTGTTCGGTACTGCTCTTCGTTGTGCTTGGTGTCTCTCGGTTGTGTGGTGGGGATGTGTCTTTGCTCCTGTTGGCTGCTCTTCTGCAGTCGAGGCAGTGAACAACACCCCCCTGCGAGGGCATGTCCTGCCTTTTTCCAAGCCTGTTCTCCCTTTTTTAATGGCAGGATTGCTGGTGTTTAGGACACCTAAACAGCCAGGGTAAAAATGGAACTTCTGCATTTATTTTTTTTGGTGGACATAAGTAAGCCAGAAGTTATTTTGCTCATGCAAATGGCAGTTTGAAAATTGGTAGCTAAAATTATGAAATTTGTGTCAACACACTCTTTAATCACTTTCGATTTAATGAGTTCATTAACCTGTAGGAGAGCGGCATTCCAGAGTAATGAAGTGTTTGGGACCTGCATTTCTGTGCAGTGCTCCTTTTATTTGTGTGGGAATCGACAACAGAAACGCTGTCTCTTCTGCACTGTATCCTCTTCTAGCATTGGGCTGTGGAGAAATGCTGGGCAGGAACACATGCCGCCATGATTCCTGCTCTTTCTATCCTTGTGCTGCAGAGAAATACGGCTTTAATTAGCAAATTTCATTTAGGGAAAAGGTTTTGCTTTTGTTGTTTGTGCCTGGCAGAGATTTACTTAGACTGAAGTTGAGGAGATTGGATTGAAAAAGGAGCAGCCCTGGTTAGCGAGGGCAGGCGGTTTCAGGGAATTAAAATAATGGGGTGTAATAGATCATGGAGACTGGAGGTGGCCATCAGCTTGCAGATCATCTGCCCTCCCCTTTCTTTGCTCGGTGGGAAAGGAGACACTCATCTGCCTTTCTCCCCTCCGTGCTTATTGCACGGTGGGTAGGATCTGGCCCTCCATGGGAGATGGTGATGGGCACCAAAAGCTGGAGGAGCTGCGCTTGCCCTTCTCTATGGTGGGCCAGGTATTGCAATGCTCGTAATGCCAGTGGAGCAATCAACAGACTTATCTAGCCTGGCTTTGTTTCAGCACAGTACCAAATTTTCTGATGTCCAACCTACATCTGATATTAAGGACTCTGATTTAATCCTTCTACTTATGACCATGAAGAAAAGAGTGATCACAATTTCTCAGAATCACAGAATGTGAGGGGTTGGAAGGGACCTCTGGAGGTCATTTGGGCCAACCCCCCTGCCAGAGCAGGTCCACCTACAGCAGGTGGCACAGGATGGTGTCCAGGCAGGTTGGGAATGTCTCCAGAGTGGGAGACTCCACCACCTCTCTGGGCAGCCTGTGCCAGTGCTCTGCCTCCCTCAAAGGAAAGAAGTTCCTCCTCATGTTGAGGTAACTTCTTTAATTACAATTTAACACACGTTAAAAATCTCAACCTCTTGCTCAGACCCCTCATCCTTACTCTTAGTTTTTCTGGACTAAATTAAACTTGATTAAGCATCATCTTCCCATACTTCTTGCTGGTTTTTTGGTTTTTTTTAGTTGATTGTCCACATTACACACGTTTAGCCAACGGCGGTGTCATTAGTGTCTTATGGCACAAGGTAGCAGGAAAGAAGTGAAGATATTTGTGTGTACTTTAACAAGGTACATCACGGAGAGGTTCTTAAAACTGTTCTTCTGGGCAACGTGTAGCGCAATTATTACGTACCAGGGTTAAAATGTAGGCGTCTTGCATGCATGTCTGGCATAGAACAAGCAATGAGGACTTTTTCCCTGAGAAAAGCCGATAAAACTGGATAATTTTATAGCTGTATCTCTCTTATGAGATTACAGAAGATCAGAGAGCTATTTCTTTGGAAAAGCTTTGGCCACACTTGCTGAAATGTGTTATTTTCTTAACCACGAGCAGTTCAGTATAATTTGCTACTTACATTTCAAACTTGGTGTCACAGAGTTTGGGGTAGTTGAACGTAATATCTGGAGTTCACAGTGAACCTCGAATTAAATTGCTCGCCCTGCATATCCTGAACATCAGGGACCCGGCTCTCGGAATAGCATTTTATAATGATGAATTGGATTCTAAGTGCCATTTACGGTGAATGGGGAGAATTAAATGCCAAGAAGTGAGATTTGTAGGAGCTGGCGTGCTGAATGCCAGCATCCGCTGAGGAGGAACGTGTCTGCACTCTCATCTCCTTCCGTTGCTGGGCTCCCGTGCTGGAAGCCACTTTCTGTGCTTAAAACAGCACATGCTTGGGCATCGGTGGAATGATCGGTCTTATTAGAGAGTCATGATTGGTCTTGTTATAGAGTCATTAGAGGAAGAAGACGCAGCCATGTTTATTTTGTTGAAGTTCTTGCAAGTGAAAGGGAAGATTTGAGTTCCTGACCTGTTTTGGTGAGGGGGTGTGGATGCATTGTCCCCATCTCCAGGAGAATCTCTGTTATTCTTCATGTGACATGTGCAACGCAGTCCAGCCAAAAATGCAAGTTGGCTAGAGCTTACTGATGGCGGGGGCGCGTTTTTCCAGGTTTTTACTGAAAGTGACTGTAGGGCACACTGGAGTCTGTCAGATGTTTCCTTGCGTGCCTGGAAAAGTGGGCGGTTCTGTGAATTTTGGTTATCTCGAGGAGCGTAAAACTCAGAGGTGTTGAGAGAGCTGGGTCAGCCAGAGCAGGAAAGCTTTGGTCCAGACTCAGCAGTATCATTTTGGGTATTAAAGTACATTTCCTGGTGGCAGCTTAGTCATCTATACCACTTCATTTGCTTAAGTAGGTCCTGCAGAGTTATTTTGGCTCGCTCCCTTTCTAGTTTAGCTGACCAAGTTCTGAGTAAGCGTATTTTTTAGATGTGGAAGTGCTATTTTGCCTGTGGTGTTCTTCTGATCCCTGTTTTGGATGAGCGTGCAATGCATTTCAGCATGAATACAAATGCAGCGGGTTTTAAAATGCCTCCATGTGATTTGTCTGCTTTATGCTGACATCCGTAGTGGTAAAACTGCACCAGTTACTCATGAACAGTCAACGGGAAACATTGGGCGAACATCATCAGATATGGGTGGGGGTTTCCGAAACTGCAAGGCTTTCTAGGTAGCTGGTGCTTTGCATTGTGGTTGGGTTTTTTTCCAATAGTTCTTCCCCTATTTCTTGATTTTACTTTTGTCCCTAATAAAAGTAATGAAGATGTAGTCACCTTTGGGGATTTCTTAAGGTTAATTTAATTTTCTGACTTGCAACAATCTCGTGACCACCTTGCGCGCTCTCTTGTTTCCAGTTTAACCTTCCTAATGGTTTCTTGACCTTCCTTACTGGCAGTCTAGCCGCGTTTCTGAAGCGATGTTTAATAAGGTGAGAGGAGCTGTTTACAACCCTCTCGTTTGTCCTTGATGAACTCTGTTGGGCAAACGAGAAATAGGTCAGTCGTGATGCCGCCGTGGCACCGCAGGGGGGAGAGATTTAAATTAGCCAAGTCAGTCCTCAAGTTTCATAAACCATGTCGTCCAAGCCATTTAATTAAAAAGGGTCAGGTTTCTCTACCCTAGTTGGTGCCCTTCTCTGACCAAGGGAAGTGGTTGATGTATGCGCTTGTTTGGGACTTGATTGACGGGAGGCAGCACAGAAATGTAGGCTTCCAAATTTCTCTGCATGCTGTGATTGATGTGGGATGATTATGGGTTTACAGGCTAAAATGTATAATTCTTAAACCTTCTTATTCCATATTTACTAGCAGATGATACAATCCAGCCCTGACAGGGGATTGAAGGGATGACATATAGGTCTCTTCCATCTCTAATCTCGGATTCTATGCAAACCTTTAGAATGTAAATGGGAAGCATGTTTTATATTCGTAAATGCAAAAATACTCTTGAAAAGCTTTCACTTTGAAAAGATTATAATGATTAGCATTTATTATGCTGTTGTTTTCATGCAAAAAAGAAAATCCTGCCCAGATTTTACTCAAATTGAACTTTTGTGCCTTGCATAATAGGCCTGCTTTAATTTGAATAAGATTCAGAATAAAGTGGCCAGATAGGAAGTTAAACACTATAGCGAGGGGAAAAAAAAATCCTAATTTAAGGTGCTAAATGTATGTGTGTTAATACACAGACAAAAATGAGGATGTTTACAAGTAAGCGGTATCGCAAAGGGCACACCAAAAAGTCTGGGGAAGGAAAAGCAATTTAGTGGAGAGCAAGTTGTTAAGTTTCTTAATTTTCTCTACGGCAATAAAATCTGGTAAAACGAGGTGAGCGATTGCATTCGCTTTATTACAGTGCTTCCCACCACTGTGGCTGTAGCTTAGAGTCTGTCAGTGTTTCCATTATAAACTCCTATTTTCATGGGGTTTAGAATTCAGTCCTAAAAGCTCACCTGAGCTGGCGCCTGGCATCCAAGACCTTAAGTCAGAAACGAGTTTTTCACACATTTGGAAAATAATGTGCTTGGCTAGAGCTGAATTAACTAGGAATTTGCATAGGGACATTGCTTCCCTTCCTCAGTGCCGTGCTCGCGATCTTGCATAAAACTCTTCAAGGCCTCGTTTTTGAATTGCTTTTTTGTTGTTAGCGACTACGGTCGCTGGTGGGATTTTACAGAAGAAAAATCAAGGGAGAGAATTGTGCCTCGGGTTAAGAGAGTAAGTAATGAAACCAAAAGTTGAGCAGGGATATTTTAGTTTCCAGCCTGGTTTGTTTTTCTCACTTTATTTCCTTCTTTCCCTCATTTAAAGCCAAGACAAGGCTTAGCTGGACAAGAAGTTGTTGAGGTTTGGGCTCTGCTGCGCTGCTCAAGCAGGGAGAGGAAAAAACCCCCCAAACTGGTCAAGGTCTCAGAGGATTCTACCCAAAAATATTCAGTAGGTTGGGGGGGTGGTGACTTGGAAGGCCAGGCCAGGTGACATGGAGTCCCCGGAGCGTAAAACCTGTCTTGGAGGACGTGGATTTGATGAGTAAGTGTTACTGTTTGAGAAATGCGCAACAATTTATTGTCATTTAGACAATTATTCTCCTACCCAGTGACCCTTCCCAACCTGTGAGTGGGAATCAGAGGGGGAAAAAAACACAGAAACCCAGGGGTTGAAATCTAAACAGATTTAATAGAATAAGACTGGATGGTTAATAAAGAACCAATATTGATCCCGACACTAATATAAAATACATAAGGATTATACTCAGCCAAGTATATCCGTAGGGAGCCGTGCGCTCCCAGCAGGGGACAGCAAATGTGGGACACCGGGAGCACTGTGGCTTTGGGAGGAAGGGAAGGGCTCAGGGATCCGGCACCGGGGTACAAAGTTCTCTGGATCGCAGCCATCAAGGGAGAGAGAGCTTTGCACTAAACGTCCTAATTTCTATGGAATGTGCCATTTATGGTATGAAATAACCCTGTTGGCAGCTTGGGGCAAGTGCCTGGATCTTGTTCCTCCTCATCCCTGCAACTGGTGAGCTTGGAAACACAGACCTTGAAACCAGCACACCGCAACTGGCTATAAAGTAAATATCTTCACTGATTCAGGCACTGGAGTCTTTTAAAAATGCGGTTTTCCCAGGCGTTAGAAGAGAAACGAGTCCTGTGTCACTCAAACCAGGGCGGTAAGGAAGAGTAATCACAACTTCCAGGCTGCTCTCTGGTCAGATCTGATGGATTTGATCTGGATTTCTGAACTGAATTGTGGAAGACAGAAAATAATATTTTAGCTCTTTTTGGGAGGCAGAATTAGGGGCATAAATTAGTTGCTTAACTCTTTTCTTTTGCCTGGCTTTATCCGGGTACTGAGTCCTTAAATTAATGAAGGGTGTGTGTCTTAGCACGTTTTTAAATAGCGAGAAACTAAGTGCTTGAAATGTTTAAAATACACGAGATCCTGGAACATCAGTTAGACAAGAAAGTTTGTGGCTATCTGGGATCTGAACACAAAATGCAGGATTACTGGCTTGTGAGTAGCAGGCAGCTCCTCCTGCGGTGCTCTTCTCGGACACAGAGCAATCCTTGGCTGGACAGCAAAAAGCTGTGAAATTGGCTCAAAAAGATGAAATCTGGTTGAATGTTTTTTTGCGTTGCTTGGCTTTGGAATTGCCAACACGCTTGTTTCAGCTTTTTCCACAGTTGGTAAGACTAGAAAGAATTGATTTAGAGAGAGCAGAAAAGAAAATGAAAATTTCCTTCAAGTTCTTGTTTCCAGAAGCTGTTTCTCTACATTTGGACCGGAACTAAAGCTGTTTTGCTTGGTGAGTGTAGTTTTTTTTTTCATTGGCGTGTTATACTGTGATCAAACATCATTTTTTAAATTTTATTTTATGAAAAACAGTGGTGGCAGCATCCACAGCTAACTGAAATGAATTTATTTGCATTGCAATCTGTCTTTCCTCTTGCTCGTTTCTGAGATTCAGAGGAAATGTTTCCATGCTGTTGGAAGCAACCAGCAATTTGGCCCAATCTTCTTATGGAAACGAATTTTTTAAAAAATTACTATTTTCATGTCGTTTCCACCTCTGTTTGAAATGGTTCCTCTAATCCTCTGACTTTGTAGCTTGCACTTTGTACGCTTTTACCCATGTCTTCATCTTCTGTTATTTATAGACGCCGCTTTTGGAATTGGATTCAACCTGGGAGTTTGTTGTTTAAGTCCGTCTCAAACAACACGTTTCCTTTCTCTGCTGCAGGATGGGCTCTATTTATTGAGGGAGACATTCCAGCAAAGAACCTTCAGGCAAATCAAAATGGTGTCAGGTGGGACTGAGCACTGTCTAGCCTGGCAGTCCCGTGTTCGCAGCTATGCTGTCAACGGGGCTTCATTTTACTGTGGTTAAAACCAGCCAGTAAACCGTGAATATTGGGAGAACGATAAGAAGAGACCACAAAAGGGTACGTGGTTGGAAACAAATTATTTCAGAGAATCATAGAATGGTTTAGGTTGGAAGGGACCTTAAAGACCATCTAGTCCAACCCCTTGCTGCTTTTTTCACCCCTCTCACAGCGACAATCTGGAAATTATTATTCCCCTGCCTATGGTGTCTACTCGTAACATTTAAAAGTACCTCATTGTGCTTGGTTGTTCCATCTTGTTCAACACCATTAGTTGGTGTAGAAGAAGGTCCACAGAATCATAGAATGGTTTGGGTTGGAAGAGACCTTAAAGACCATCTCGTTCCAACCCCCCTGCCCTGGGCAGGGACACCTCCCACTAGACCAGGGTGCTCCAAGCCCTGTCCAACCTGGCCTTGAACCTCCAGGGATGGAGCAGCCACAGCTTCTCTGGGCAACCTGGGCCAGGGTCTCACCACCCTGAGTGAAAAATTTCAGAGGACCTGGTTAAAGTTTTTTGTGTGGATTGCTTAACTTTATGGCAGAAATGACATAGCAATCGGTGTTGCGGTTTAATGGTCCTACAGCCTAAAATGAGTGTGGATCCAAGGAGGATCATCCTGGCTGAGCCCATGGTGTGTAGGCTATGAAGCCAAGGTGACCGACAAGGTGAGGTGCTTCTCCAGCAAGGGCAGGTAAAAGCCTGTCCCACTCGGTGCCGGAGGAGCGCGATGCACACTAGTGCTTGCTCTGTACCCCACGGCAGGAATGCAGCCGTGGCACGGGCTCATCCAAGTTTTCACGTTGGCGTGGGATTCTCCTTGCCCTCCAGGGTGGTGACCGTGGAGGAGGGAGCTGATGCTGGATCTGTGCCTTGCTCCTTCAAGCTTTTCTCAAATGATGGAGCAAAGGCACATTTTTCTGCACTTCCTTCTCCTTGGAAGGGTAAACTCTTGTATGTTCCAGTTCAGTAGGAAATGCTGCCATAGCCTGGGCTTATTGGTGCCAGAAAAACCATCTGGATATGGGCTTGCTTTGCCCTAGGAAGATGCTACTGCTTCATGGTTTGGAAATCTAAAAAAATGCTTGCAGTAGGACAAAGGAGACTTGAAAGGAATGGAACAATTGTTAGTTTTATATAAAGGGATGTTTCCTTCCTTTTAGGCTACCTGGGAAAAAAAAAATCCCAATTAAAAAAAAAATCAACTTCTTAAAGGTTTTTAAAAATCCCTATTTTTAAGATTAGCAGAAACTATGTCATGACACCCTATGACATGATGTCCTTTGGCATGAACACCTGATGCAGGCAGAAGCCTGGCAAAAGGACGCTGTCTTCAGTATCTAAAAAGAAAATGCAAAGTTAGAACAGAGCTGCCAAAGGTAGATATTTGTTTCCTGATGGTATTTTCTGCTCTGCAAACCAAGAAGTGCTATGTCAGCAAAGGAAATTGATGCTACTTGAGAGCACTATCTTGGAAGTGCATCTTTCTTTGTGATTAAATCATTGAGTAAAAATGATACTTTCTGACTAAAGAACCACATTCTTTATAAACATTGGGAGTCATATCTTCAGTGACAAGAATAACTGTTTGATCCTTTCTCTGCGCTTTAAGAGTGCAGGTGGAGATGGTGGAATGATTTAAGTCCCGAGAGTTGCTCCTTGGTGTTGTCATCCTGAAGGGATGGGAGACCTGGTGTTTGCTGGGTGGTTGGGACCTGTGCAGGCTCGACTACGTAATTGGACAAGTTAGGACAAGAGGTAACAGACACAAACTTGAATATAGGAAGTTCCATCTGAAGATGAGGAGGAACTTCTTTCCTTTGAGGGTGGCAGAGCACTGGGAGAGGCTGCCCAGAGAGGTGGTGGAGTCTCCGACTCTGGAGACATTCCCAACCCGCCTGGACACCATCCTGTGCCACCTGCTGTAGGTGGACCTGCTCTGGCAGGCGGGTTGGCCCAGGTGATCTCCAGAGGTCCCCTCCAACCTCTAACATTCTGTGTAATGGTGCTCTGATGTTGTGGCTGGTAAAACAGCTCGGTACAAGCCTGGTTGCTCGAGGCACGGCATGATGCTGATGAAATAGGTGATGTAGAAGGAGGAGAGACTCCAAGTTGATTTCTCCAAGCTCCCGACTGACCCAGGAGATGCAAAAGCTCATGAATTACCACGACAGCTGGTTTGAAAGAAGCGTGTTGTGAAAGCGAATAGCTCTTTGGAGTGGTAAATCTGAAAGAAATGCTCAGTCTGCTCTTGGGTCCCTTTGTGCCGTAGTGGAGCAGGTTTCCCTACGTGCCACCGACACTCCTTGTCTTTGGGATGAACATGGGGGTTTTTTTCCCCTAATTTGTGTGCAGCACCTAGCCGCCAATGTTTCTGGTTCATGGTTAGAGCTTTGAGTCACCGTGTAGTACAAAATAATAGGATATTTTCAAAGAAGACTCTTTCATGGGGAAATCCAGCACAGACCTTCAAAGCTTAAGGTTTTTCTTACTTCAGTGATGGCTTTGAGTGCAAAAGTGCTTCTCAACATGTTTAGTGTTGTGGGGTTTTTTTAAAAAAAAAAAGTAGTTTACAATTTTTATTAAGTGCTGAGTAATTTGGCACTGATAAATGAGGCCAAAGTGTAGTGGGTGTAGTAGGCAGTGAGTTGCAAAATTAATTTTATAAAGTCTTGTTTCTTGGGGGCGTGAGGGGTTTTTTGGGTCTTATCTGCCAACATAACACCAACACGGGCTGTTTGGAGGCTGGGAGCACAGGAGAGCAGCAATTGTTAGCATGGCGTGTCCTACAAATCCCAACCACCTCTGAGTTGCCCCTCTACTCCACTCTGGTGAGACCCCACCTGGAGTCCTGCATCCAGCTCTGGAGTCCCCAACATAAGAAGGACATGGACCTGTTGGAGCGTGTCCAGAGGAGAGCAACAAGGATGGTCCGAGGGCTGGAGCACCTCTCCCATGAGGAGAGGCTGAAAGAGTTGGGGCTGTTCAGCCTGCAGAAGAGAAGGCTCCAGGGAGATCTTATTGCCGCCTTCCAGTACCTAAAGGGGGCTACAGGAGAGCAGGGGAAGGACTTTTTACTGGGGCATGTAGTGACAGGATGAGGGGGAATGGTTTTAAACTGGAAGAGGGCAGGTTTAGATTAAACATTAGGAAGAAATGTTTTCCTTGAGGGTGGTGAGGCACTGGAACAGGTTGCCCAGAGAGGTTGTTGAGGCCCCATCCCTGGAGGTGTTTCAGGCCAGGCTGGATGTGGCCTTGGGCAACCTGCTCTAGTGGGAGGTGTCCCTGCCTGTGGGAGGGGGGTTGGAACGTGATGATCTGCAAGGTCCCTTCCAACCTAAACCATTCTATGGTTCTATGAGTTCCCAGCTGGTTCCACGCAGGCAAAGCACCATGTAAGGAGGCACCATTTTCTACGGGAAGTCCAACAAAAAGCAGATGAAGCAATAAGAGTTGTTGTCTTCGGGTTTTTTGGTTTGTTTGCTTGTTTTACCGCTTGACTGGAGAAACTGAGGCTGATGATGGTGAGATGTGGCTGCAGGGCTGCAGTACGGACCTCCTGGAGAGGGGATCTTTTACAAATAACTTCATTAGCGATGTTAAAATTATTTTGGTAGGTGACGCTTTACATTCTTTGATAGTGCTTTTTATAAGAAAATATTACTCAAACCAGCTTTTAGCTGCGGTAATGCTGATTTTTGGGAAAAGTGTACGCAGATCAGTTCCAAGACTGATCAAAATACTAAAGGCTCTGAAGGGGGGTAGGGGAGAACCTCGTTAAACTCATCATCGTTGGGGTGACCTGATCCTGGGCTGGGTTTCCCATCCTGTGGTGGCACCGGGCAGAGCATCACCAGATTTCTCTTCCCTTCCTGACCCCAATGAAGGAAAAACGGAAGCGGGTTGGGTTTTTTTGGCATTCTGCGCTAACTTCAGTTTTTTTCATTAAAATTGAGGCTTTTTTCACTGTGCATGGGGAACACACGAACGGTTTAAACTTCTTTTCTTCCTTAATATAGCAGGAAGCGGGTGCAATCCTAGGGATGGCACAGAGTCCATGCCTGTTCCTACACTGGGAAGGACAATAAAGTGGAGCTGAAACTCCCACATGTGCAAGGAGGTGCTGGCTCCTCACAGCTCGCTCCAGGGTTTCTTGTGGAAAGAAGTAGCTCCTTGTGCAGCTGGTGCATGTGAATTTGAATAAAAACTCTTCTGGCAGTGTTGCCGGATTATCTCCTGATTCACCCAGCGAGGAAGGCACAAGGCTTTGTTAGTGCCCTGATGCTGCCTTCCCGAAACGCACCGGGTAACCAGGAGGCTGCCCGATGGCAGTTTTGCTGGGATCTCGGGGATAAAAATAAACCACCAGGAAAAAGCCCCAAACGGCAATGACAAGAACAAAAAAACCCTAAAAACCCTGAAGAAAACCCAAGCAACTCATCATAAAGCTTTGGGGATAGGTACAGATCTATATGTAAGAATACATAGGATGGAAAAAGTAGCAATTAAAGGATGAAAGGGAGTGGGGAAAGTTGGGAGTACACTACTTTATTATTTATTTATTCATGCTGTGTTGTTTCTCTCCTGGGTTGGATGACAGCATCACCTGGGATAAATATCCTTGGAGGAGGAGGAGCGGAATCCCTTTGTAAACCAGTGTCGTTCCAGTAGCCAAGGTGGTTAATGTTGCTTGGGGAAACCACGATGCTGGGTGGGTTTGTAAAAGGAATAACAGGATGTTCCTTATCTGAATTTTAAACGCATGTGTAATAACAGGTTATCGGTAGCAGCCATGCCTGGTTATTACAGAGTTTAAGATGAATAATTTTACAGTTAAGCGTTTCTATGTCCTATGTACATTATGGATCAAGTGCAAACTGCTGCGTGGTTTGGTTGTGGGGGTTTTTTTGGTGGGTTTTTTTGGTTTTTTCCAAACAGATGACGCTTTGATCAGCCTGACATGGCGCAGTCGTGTTTACAGGCTGGCAATCAGATGTATAGCGGGAGGGAGGGGGCCAGCATCCCGCACTAAAAGGCCCGTCAAAGTGCGGATATCGGCTCAGGAACAGGCAGGCGAGGGGGGAGAAGTTGGAAGTATTATTATAACGTTGTCTCCTCAATCTGACTTTTCATTAAAATCAGACGGAGGAAGTCAATTCCCCACCGTAATCCTCCCCTCTGCCTCTGGACTAGTTTTGACAAGCTCTGTAATAATCCCGGAGCGCTGTGTAATTTGACAAACTCGGACACAAGCACTTATCCCAACTGTTGGTTGACTCTGGGTTTTAACATGGGTGCAAGTTGAAGAGTTTAATGTGATTTTTTTTTATTATTATTATTTTCTTTTTCCATTAGTGACTAAAGGCTTATCCTGTTATATAACAACTATTTCTAATCTTCCTTAGTATGGAAAAAAAAAAATAATATTCCACTCTTCGATGCATCTTCTAGGCCAATGTTGGGGCTGCCCCAGTTTTTCTCCCAAGGCAGAAATATCGATTGACACTGTAATAAAATAGCCCAAAGGTCATTGCGTTATGGTTGCCATGGCTACTAATGCTTCATACAGCTAAAACTCCCTCCTGCACTTTGTGGCTGGGAAGTGACTTGGTGGCCCCTCGTTATTCGGTGAACGGGAAGTCCATAACCAGGGCTCGGGAGAGTCAGTGCCACTGACCCCGGCAGGGAGCAGCCTGCAACCACTGTCCTGCTGGCCTCCGGTGGCAGAGGAGCAACCAAGTGGCATGTCAGAGAAAAAAAAAAAGTTGAGGAATTATATCTATACACACATATTGTCTTGGAACAAAAAATTGGGGGAATACTAACTAGGAAACAAAAAAAAGCCAATTCAAGACAATTTCCTGTTGACAGACTTGTTGCTTTGGGTAAGAAAAAATATTTTATAGAAGGAAATTACCAGGAGCAGCATGAAATGTTGAAGTCATTTGGATTGAGGGGTGGGGGAAAACCCCACAAACAGGTGCCATTTGCCTCATAGAAATTGAGTCTTGTTCTTTTTGTTGGTAATCAGGATTTTGAGGGAGGTTGCAGAGAGCTAATGTGAACTTCGGAGGGGACCAGAAGCAGGAATGGGTGAGGAGAAGAGGTGACGGTATATCTGGCCATTATATTGTGGATGCTGCTACTGGGATCTCGTATTCAATAGTCACATTTTAAAAAAAGTTGTAAAATTAGAGTTCGGGGTAGAAACACAATGTTCACATCTGGAGGAAATGGTGCTTAGCCATAAAAATCTCCGTTTGGTTCTTGATGGACTGTTGTGAGGAGGAGTTTTCTGCATCCATGGAAGCAGAGTTGGGTGGGTGTCTCGCCATCCCCACATCTCATCTGTCTCGCCGCTTCCCCCACTGCTATTTCTGCTGTGAAAATTGAGAGAAGTGGGTAGGCTGGGGGGACAGTTTGGAGGAGGAGGAGGCCTGGAGCCAGCAGGGAGGAGGAGAGAAACAAACAGTCCTGTGCTGTGAGACATGGGCTCTGTCACTGGAGCCTGTGTCCAGTTTCTGGGAACGGAGGAGCCAGCGCAGAAGAGGGTCAGTGAGGGTGGGTACTTGCACTGCACTCGTTAAGCATTAGTTAATACCATTTCAACCCATTTATATCAAGGGGATTTGGAGAATTGGTGTTCTCCTGAATTCTTGAACATGCCTTCCAAGGAGAAATGCAAGATATGAAATACAGTTACTGAGTTTTATTGGCAGCTGTTTAATGAGCAGCTGATTAAAGATAAACTAAAATAATACTGTATATGGAGAGGGGGGAAAAAAACCCCTTAGCTTTCTAGTTTAAAAAAATAGCCTTTATAATGAAACTAAAATAGCTAATTTTCAAAATTACTGAATTCTTTGGGTAGCACGAGCAAGAGGTACAGTACTGATTTGGTGAGGAAATGTACAAGTTGGTACCAATTTAACCAAATTTAAAAGATGGGCAGATGTGGTGCTAAGGGACATAGGTTAGTGGTGGGTTTGGCAGTGTTGGGTTGATGGCTGGACTCGATGATCTGAAAGTTCCCTTCCGACCTCCGTGATTCTATGAAATGGGAGGCTGTTACACCGCTTAGTAGTTCATTGAAAAGGACAGGGTTGATTTCTAATTTGAACCAAACAAAGAAACAAAGGAAACCTAAAAGCCGGGAGATGCGCTGGTGAAGAACGCGCTGGTGTTGCGCCTTTGCTCCTTGCCATGTCCTACCTGCTGTGCTTAAGGTCCCAACTCAACCTTCTGCTGGGGGGGACACACATGCCCCCCACCGATACGTAGTTTTATTTCTTAGATTAACTAAGTGGATATTCTTAGGGCCTTGTAGATGTAGCAACTTTTTCCTAGTAGAATATATTTATATGTGGGGAGGTATTTTTCTTCAAGAAAGCTTAGAAAATAAAACTTCATCCAGAAATGTTTTAATTAGGCAGTATTGCTTTAATGTCCTGTTATAATTATAGTATAGGTGATTCATGCGACTAGTCTGTAGGCTAAACTTACTGATGAGACTTCGTTTTGAGGAACGGCATCTTGATAATTGAATTCCCAAGACTTTTAATGAGGGTGTGTCACAGGAGATGCCTCATGTACTAGGGGAGCTTTTGTGCAGGGTGGGAATCCAAATGTAGCTCCACGAAGAAGCATAATAGGATGTTAAAGCTGTTTTTGCCACCAGCCAAATGCTCAGTGGACCATTTTACCTTACGGTCATCTAGTTTCTCACTAATGTTTTGAAATACTTCAATACAATTTCTGAGAAAAAGTGGTACTTATTCACAGAAGGAATATATTTAGTCAAAAATTTGATTTTTTTTTTTAAAGAGAAACTGTTGAGGTGGGAAGATTTTTGTCCAATGCTGGCTATTCTCATTGTTTCTGCGGAGCTATCTGGAACACCGGCCTTTCACAATGCCCATAGTGATGTAAAAGAGAAAATATTAAAACTGGCAGCAAACATATATTTTTATAGAAAGTTCTATGGCAGGTTGGTCGCTTTAATTGCTTTGTCTGAAAATTGAGGACCGAATTTTTGTCTGTAATATTTTTTTTTGATATCTCTGAAAATTGTCTCCTCCGTGCTTTGTGGAGAATCTTTATATCCTTCACAGTGCGGCGTTCAAGAAAGGGAAAAGGTTGCAATCAGCTGCGTATTCACTATGTGAAGAAATAATACATCCGAAAAACCACACTGGTTTGCCTGAGTGAAAGGCCAAATTAAAAGCTGTGTTGCATTTTAATTTACCGTCAGAGAGAAATGGTATGGAAATGCTGCAGTCTCATCTCAGAGCAGGTGAAATGTGTCGTGGTTGGAGGCTGTAGGGGTTTTTTGATGTTGCAAATTGGAACAAGAGTGGTATTTAAGTGCTATTAAAAAACCCCAACAAAACAACACACACCAAAGCACAGCACAAATGTACAATAGTTAAATACTTGGGAGACTTTTTCTCCTTTAATATAGTTTCTTTATAAGCAAGCGCCATAGTTTAAGATTGTCTGAGCTGGACTGTAGTCAATGAATCATAGAATCATAGAATGGTTAGAGTTGGAAGGGACCTTAAAGATCATCAAGTTCCAACCCCCCTGCCATGGGCAGGGACACCTCTCACTAGAGCAGGTTGCTCAAAGCCCCATCCAGCCTGGCCTTGAACACTTCCAGGGATGGGGCCTCCACAACCTCCCTGGGCAACCTGTTCCAGTGCCTCACCACCCTCACAGTAAAGAACTTCTTCCTAATATCTCATCTAAATCTCCCCTCTTCCAATTTACAACCATTACCCCTTGTCCTATCACTGGACTTCCTGACCAAGAGTCCCTCTCCAGCTCTCCTGTAGGCTCCCTTCAGATACTGAAAGGCTGCT
>VZSF01002037.1:13360-70715 GCA_013398295.1 Chionis minor | reverse complement strand
GAAAGTGGCTTCGCAACTTGGTCCGCCAGCTCCTTCGGGACCCGTGGATGAATTTCATCAGGTCCCATGGACTTGTGCACTTTCAGGTTGTTCAGGTGGTCTCGAACCTGATCTTCTCCTGCTGTGGGCAGTTCTCCATTCTCAGAGCCCCTGGTTTTACCTACTGTGACTTGGACAGTGGAGTTAGAGCCCTTGCCAGTGAAGACTGAGGCAAAAAAGTCATTCAGTACCTCAGCCTTATCCATATCCTGGGTGGCCAGGTCTCCCGTTTCCTTCCGGAGAGGGCCCACAGCCTCCCAAGTCCTACCTTTTTCCCTGACATAGCTATAGAATTTTTTCTTATTGTCTTTGATGTCCTTGGCCAGATTCAGTTCTCTTAGGGCTTTCGCCTGCCTGATATGGTTTCTGGCCACTCGGACAGTTTCTCTATATTCCACCCAGTCCACCTGTCCTTGCTTCCACCCTCTATAGGCCTCCTTTTTGATTTTGAGCTTATAAATGACGCGTTTGAGAACGTGTCATTCCAGAGCAACTGGGTAGCAGATTTTCTACCTTCCAAGGGGCAGAAAGATAAATTTTGAATGCCAAAACTTCTTTTTAGTTGGGTTTTGGCATATTCTGTGGTAATGTTGCTTTGAGGAGGTAGCAGCATGTGGAACCATCTGTTTTATGGGAATTATTGTGAGCGTATTTCCATTCCACCTGTTACGTTAATAGGTGTCCTCGTGGCTTTTCAGGAATTATTGAATGCAACACTCAAACATCTCTGACCGTCATCTTGCTCAGAAACGAATTTTAGTTGCAGTGTTTGTTTCAAGTGTGAAGCTCCTTCTACTAAATGTAAATATATTTGTTAGTCACGAGCCTCAATATCAAGTTATTTAATTTTTGCATAAGATAGCCCCTAAGTGTAAAGATAATTAGCACCTAAAATGTATATTATCATATATAGGGACTTGATGATCTTATAGGTCTTTTCCATCCTAAGCGATTCAATGGTTCTATGATAGTTGTCACATGGAGGTTCAGTTTCTTCAGTTTCCTAAGAAATTTTTTGCATAAATCCTTGAATGTTTCAAAACAAAAAGCAAAACTTCTGAATATTCTGGTGATGCTTAGAAGAGAGGAGCTCTAGTGCACGCTACTGTTGTAGGTTAAGCGAAATATTTCTTCTCTAGATGGAACTGAAAATTAATTTCTGAAGTAAGAGTAATAATCAGTTTAAGTGCGTGATTGCCTGCGTTAGAGGAAAGTAAGAAGCAGCCTGAATTTGAAATTTGTGGGGTTTTTTTAATGTGGAGCCGAGCTCCTCTTGGCTTTCCCAGGTTTTAGTCTAGTAAATACTCCAGTGGGTTCTATCCAGTCTCCAAAACTCTGCAGAATTTCAGAGGAACTTCATATGATGACATGATGTTCCCAAGATTCCATATAAATTTGATTTAAGACAAAACCGTAATGCTTGTGCTCTGGGGTGTGGGAACAGCCAGGGGGCAAGTCTGGAAGTTTCCGCATGCTGCGTAACAGCAATGTCCCGCTTGCAGCCGGAGGCACATCTGTGCTGTAGGGTGGCATCCGTCATCTCTGGGTGGGAGGACGTTTTCCACCCAAATAAATTCTTCTTAGGTATTAAGTAATAGCTTTTAAACTACTTTCTTTTTTTTTTTTTTACTGAGTATATAGAGTCGTAAGTAATGACTGAATTAAAAAGCTCACTATGTTTCTGACAAAACACACTGGAGAAATGGGGAGGTTGTAGGATTTTTCTAACGGCTTCAAAATAATTGCGGTTATTCACTCAATTTCATATTTCAGAGTGCTTCAAGTTTATTAGTTTCTAAGGTTAAAAACAATCAAAAAATGCACTCTGTTTTCCTTCATCATAATTTATCCCTTGGGTCAATGGGTCTTGCTGTTCTTGTCCCTGTTTGTCAGTTATTATGTGCACGTTAATTAAAATACCCAGTGACTTATTAGTCAGTTTAAAAAAAAAAAAAAATCATGTTTGACAGTAGAAATGTTGACTAGTGTACACCCCGAGTGGGAAAGCAATGCTGGTGTTTGGGCAAAAATACCTTGACAATAATTTCTTTATAATCTAGCCACATGAACTTTATTGACTTATAGTATACATTTACGTGGAGGGAAGCTCCTCTGAATTCTATATTCGTTACCGGGAACAAAATAAGAATAAGCACCAGTGGCTTTGATATACAAACCCAAGAAGAAAGTCCTGGTGGCTTTCTATTCCCTCCTATTAATGTCCCAGGCTGGAGGCCCTGGGAATTGCACTGCAGAAGGAATATTGATGTGTCCCTTGACGTGTCCTCATTAAACCGCGGATGATGACAGTAAGATGGAAAAATAAGAGCACGATGAAATCTAAATAAATTCAGTGTTGCAAAATAGTGGCAAGTGTTTACCAGCGCGGGCAGAAAATCTGCTTGTTGATAGGTTTTTTTTTTCTTTCCTGGGTTGGCATAGAAGGCTGCAAACAAGCAACCTGGCAAGTGGTCTATTCAGAAGATTTAGTGGTCACGTATTGTGTTGGTTTAGGACCCTTTTACTGTATTTTAATATTGTTTGACAACGAGGCTGCTGTTTGAAGCTTTAATGTGGGTATCACGCACCATGGGAAGTGGCGTAGCAGAAACTACTCATGGTGTAACCTGCTGGCGGATGTTCTTGCCTCTGCTTCGAAGTGTTTTGCTGTAGGCAAAGTGGTAACTCCGGCTTTAAAGCCAAGTTCTACAACTTTTTTAGCTTTTTCGGTGTGGGAGTGGTATCAGCGGGGTTATTCAGTGTGGGAAGTCGACAGCTCATCTCTTGCCTCTTCCTCTGCCCTTTTCTGTCTTGGCTTCGTTGATGTGATTCTCATCCCTCTCGGTCGCTGCCTCTTTTTGCCCTTTACTCATCGACTGAACTCATGGTCCCAACCCCGTGTGCCTGTTCCTGCAGGATGTGCGACTGTTTAGACTTCTGTGAAATTATTTTCCTATTTTAAGGTTGTCATCATCTAAGCAAAATGATTGACTGTGTCCCTTTAACTTTAGTGTAAGGTCAGAATTCTTTCTTTAACTATGTTATTCTTCAAAGTCTCTTCTTCCCTGCAGCGTCAGCCACATCCCGATCGTTGCTCCTTTCCCTTTTCAGTGACGTTTACAAATGCAGCCTTGCTTGACTCGCCACATCGCAGTGGCATTGCACAAATAATTTTTTCGCAGCCTGTTGTTTTGGTCCCGAAGCTCTTCCTCCTCTCTGCCTCTTCTCCGGGGGTTGCTGCTCCTGGAGCTGTTAGGTTTCCTCATGGAGCCTTTTCTCCTCCTCTTCCACTTCTGATCAGACGGAAAGGGACTGGGTGCACTGCAACCGTCCAGCTCAAACTCCTACCCTTGAAATGGAATCTGAATTTTACCTCTTGATGATGGCACATTCATGTATGTGTATCTACACGTGTATACGGACACACACATGGTGCTTCAAGTGGGTTTTAGATGTTGGAGATCCGTGTTATGATCTGACGGCTGATCTGCGCCTTGAAGGCTGTCCCTCAGCGCCTCACTGATCCTCGGTACTTCCGACTCTCCTAGGCTGCTTTTTCACCCCTCTCGCAGTGACAAGCTGGAAATTATTATTCCCTTACCTATGGTATCTACTTGTAGTGTTTAAAAGTACCTCAGTGGGCCTGACTGTTCCATCTTACACCGTTAGCTGGTGTAGAAGAAGGTCCACAGAATCATAGAATGATTTGGATTGGAAGGGACCTTAAAGACCATCCAGTCCCACCCCCCTGCCCTGGGCAGGGACACCTCCCACTAGACCAGGTTGCTCCAAGCCCTGTCCGACCTGGCCTTGAACCTCCAGGGATGGGGCAGCCACAGCTTCTCTGGGCAACCCCGGCCAGGGGCTCACCACCCTCATAGGAGAGAATTTCTTCCTATTATCTCATCTAAATCTCCCCTCTTCCAGTTTAGAACCGTTCCCCCTTGTCCTATGGCTCCACTCCCTCATCAGAGTCCCTCCCCAGCTTTCCTGGAGCCCCTTTAGGGACTGGAAGGGCTCTAAGGTCTCCCCGGAGCCTTCTCTTCTCCAGGCTGAGCCCCCCGAGCTCTCCCAGCCTGTCCTCCCAGCAGAGGGGCTCCAGCCCTCAGATCATCTCCATGGCCTCCTCTGGCCCCGCTCCAACAAGTCCGTGTCCTTCTGCTGTTGGTGGCCCCAGAGCTGGACTCAGTACTGCACATGGGGGATGCCAGTAGATGCTACTGGATGCTCCTTTGGTTTTGGGTGCTGTCAAGAACCAGCACCAGATCAGTCATCTGCCTGCTTTCTTGGCTGATTCCAGCCCTCTGGTTCAGTTGTCCAAGCCTGTCTGGCTCTTTTGTAGTATATATTCCTGGTTTTTTTCCTAATTTTTGACCATGCTTCTTACCCATCCTCTTTGGATTCGGTGGGAAGAATAGCAGGAAAGTCTCCTCTTCAGAGCTCATGTCCCACATCCCTCCCCACCAAGGCACCTGGAGGTCACTTCTGTGCTGGGCCGCTGTCAGCATCCCCCGTGGGTGCTCCCGGGAACGTGGATGGGAACTGACCTATGTGTTGGTGTGGTGTTGGCTCAAAGGGCAGGTTCTCCAGCTGATGTGGCGTTCAGTTTGGTTTTGAAAGCTCTTGGTCTCCTTGGAACTTGTGAGATCTCTTTTCTTGGAGCCCTACAATTCAGACTTGTTGAAAGTGGCCAACGGGTTTGAAGGCTTTTGGGAAGGGAATGAGGAAATGAATCAGCTGTTGGTTAAAAGTGGGATATTTGGGGTTTGTGCCTGTGTTACGTGTGTTAGGAGATATTTCTAGCTGACGGGTTTTCCATGACAGCGATATCTTAGTTATCCTGTGTATTAATATCAAAAATGCACGTGGTGTTTATGTGAAAACATCTGCTATTTTGCTACCAGTTGTATCACAACAGAAGATTAACCTGTATTTTGTGATTCCTAACCAGACTGGTTTTTAGCTTGTGAGAGAATAGTTGTCCTTTTTTTCTTATCTTGTTTTGAAGTTTCCCAGATTAAAATATTGAAGGCCAGAAATCAGATATACAAAAGTCTTTTCAGAGTGTAGTATCAAGTGCAGCGCTTGGCGTAGGAAAACACATATGTGCTGTCTCTGCACATTTGGAAGAGGAAGCAGATTTTGGAGCCGCTTTACTGAGGCAGAAGCGATTCTTTAATTAGGGGTGGCTCGGTGTGTGCACGCGCGTGTATGTTAGGCTTTACCGGCAATAAACAGTGAAAGAAGCAGCTTCCCAGCAGATAAAACATGCAAAAAAAGCTAAGACTTTTCTGAACAACAGGGCAACATGAACTTTGGGGTTGTGGAGCCTTTTCTCTCCTGCATTAATTAACAGTGATGTGTAAAGCCGTCACCAGTGACAACTGCAACCCCCTTGTTAGCGGCAGTGGTTGCACAGCCAGACGCAGTAATTAGCTGATGGGACATTTGCTGGAGGACTTAGGCTCAACCCACCCCACTGCTGCCTTGGTCATTGGAGAGTCTTGCCAAATAGGTGTTTTGAGTAGTTTAGGTGGAGTAAGTTTATTGATACTGATTGCTCGAGGATTAATTCCATAGTGCAACAGATTTGAGAACAACTGATACTAAGAAAACATGTTTTGAATATGTTTTCCCCTCTTTCTTCTTTTCACATTTATTCATTTGGAAACAAAAAGTGGAAGTGCCTTCCTGAAATTGTTGTCTTCAGCCTTGCGTGTGCTGCCTTGTTGTCGTAGGTTGAGCTCCCGCTTTCTTCCCACTTTCCTTGAGCGGGAGAGGGAAGTTGGGTTCAGCAGAAACCAGATGTTGAGCGAGCGATGGTGGTTAATGCCCACGAGGCTGCCGGTGCTAACAGGATCCTGTCTCAGGTTTAATATGTCTGGGTAACAGACAGGGAAATCGGATTTAAAAGCATAAACAAAGCAAAATGAAGCTCACTTTTTAGCTCCTCTTGGCTTTCAGCTTTTCGGTAGCCCAGGAGGAGATTTTTACGAAGCCGTGTGTGATTTTTAGCTAGTGAGACGTCAACCCTGTACGACAGCAGACCCTCCATTCACCTGCAGGGGAACTCAGCAGGGATTTTAAAGCCTATTTGTAAGAGCACAAGTGTCTTTTTGCTGTCGCAAACAACACTGAATAATTTATTTTGGGGAAAACCAGTGATATCTCTGCTTTCCTGAAGACGCTGTTGTTTATCAGCCATCGGTCCTGCTTTCCCTGAAGACTTTTCTGTTCCCCCTTTACCAAGCCTTGCTAATGGGAGGAACCAACGTGGTGGCTTTTTTTCCCCTCACTCAAATCTTGCCTTTCCCAAGAATATCACTGGAAATGGGCGCGTGCACGCTGGGATCTCCGGCTACTGGGATGTTTGGAGCGCTCTCCCTGCTGCAGCCTCTCTGACAGCAGGAAGACTGCAGTGCTCTTCCTGTTTTGCCACAGCTTGAAGGGTTTTAGAATCTCTTTTTATTCAAGGACAACCAAATATATATTAAAATATGTTTTTGTAAGAGCGGGAGTTGTGCTGGAATAACATCTCTTGGACCATAGCCTGGCTGCCTTATCTCTCAGGTGGGTGCCCCTAGCAGGGGAGCTGAGGAGGGTCTCCTCCAACAACATCTTTGCCAGAATAGAACTGTCTCTCCAAAATTTTCTTCTCTAATAAAAGTCTATTGCAACAAAATGCTGTCTCATGTCCCTCTGGGCCATAGATCTTGTTGGGTGCTGAATTTAGTCCTTTCTCTGGGGTAAAAAGGTTCCTCCTCCACCCTGTGTTTCAGCCCAACAAGGCACATACGTGTGGAAGGCACCGCAGTGCTGGCACGCACAAGCTCGTTTGATCATGTCCTCCCCAACATGAGACGGAGAAAGTGGACCCCGGTGGAGCTTAAACACCAGTCAAGTTTGCCTGGTATTGCTGGCAATAAAGATGCTTTTAAGGAGAGGCTTTGATGCAAAGGCAAGCGGGCAGGGTGCTGGAAGGAAGTCTTTTTTTGGTGTTTAATATGTCAGAAGAAACCATTCACCCGTAGCTTTGTAATGCCGCTGGGCTTGTAGAGACCCGTTGTACCGCAGCGTAAGTGCTGGTGAGACCATCTTGAAACTCTTGGGGGCAAATATCTGGAGCCAGAGGGTGGGATCTTAATGGTAACATTTAATGGAAGATGCTAAAATTCCCTCACGCAGCTGAGAGAACCTGTGAACTGTGAAATGTCCATTTTAATCTCTTAATCCTCCTCTCTCCCCTTCTCTTTGGGCATTTTTTGGGGACACCATTCCCAGAATGCGCACAGGAAGACCAGGGATGTGAGGTCCTTGTTGGCTGGGAACTAGCTCTATAGGGCCACTGGCCTTGGTTAAGAACTGCAAAAATTCAGATTATTTTGAGATGGACAGGAAAGGGTGAAATAGGTGTCCAAGTCATTATCCTTGGACATCAAATTGGATAAAACACGGGTGCTTTGAATGCACCATGGCAGAGTGGGCGGGCAGCGACACTTGGTTTCATTGCTCGATGGCATCGCCGAAAACCAGCAGGCGCGTTGAGCTGGTGACACATCATATAAAGTTTTTGTGTGTATGTACTTCACAAAGGGTTAATGAATGGTTAATGTCACTTTAATGAATAGTTAATCAGCTCTTAGACTATTGGAGTCTTGCAGATTAACCAGATGCTTAGAACCATCTGTAATACCTCTCACTGATGAATCTTACAATTGTCTGCTCCATGTGCTTCATATTTGAGCAGGGGGCTGGAAGATGTTACCAACACTTCAGGTTTTATAATGTAATTGTTGCAAGTATCACTCCAAGAAAAGTTTGACCAAAATGCTTGGATAGCGTAGGGAAAGCATGCTTCTGTGTTTAAAATAAGTAATAAATCATGCCATCACACAAATACAGACTTTTAAAAAAAGCTCATTGCTGAATACATACCATCTGCTGGGGAAAAAAATACAGCCATGCGATTAAAACTTTCAAAATACAGCTTATTAAGCTGGGAAACTTACTTTTTTTTGTGCAGTGTAGAAAGAAGTCGTTCTCACTTGAATTACTTTTAATTTGAAACTCATTCATAAGCTGAAAGTGTTAAAATGGAATCATTTCTTGTGGCAATACCCTGCTTCTGTCTCCTGGCAGTGCCAGCGGTCCCGTGACAAATGGAGGCCCCCAGAAGTCTCCATGGGGGACTGAGCCTTGTTCCTCTCTCCGCTTGCGCTGCATGTGCTGGTCGTAACTTGGAAATCAGGTGTTCATCAAGTGATGGCAGTGGGGCAGAGATTGGGTGATAGGGCCAGATGGCCAGATAAAATAGTTGACTGGTGGTTTCATGTGTGGTGATGCTATAGAACGGGTTGGGTGGGAAGGGACCTTAAAGACCATCCAGTGACACCCCCTGCCCTGGGCAGGGACACCTCCCGCCAGACCAGGTTGCTCCAAGCTCCGTCCAACCTGGCCTTGAACCTCCAGGGATGGGGCAGCCACAGCTGCTCTGGGCAACCCCGGCCAGGGGCTCACCACCCTCACAGGGAACAATATTTTCATGCGATCTCCTCTAAATCTCCACTTTTTCAGTGAAAACTTTTGCCCCTTGTGCTATGGCTCTGCTCACTGATCCAGAGTCTCTCCCCAGCTCCTTTATGGACTGGAAGGGTGTCCTGGTTCCGACAGGGACAGGGTTAATATGTGGCACAGCACAGGTATTCCACACCATGTGGCACCATTCCTCTAAGGGGGAGCCAGCTGGGAAGGAGCCGGAGGAAGGGGAAAAAGTCCTGGCTCTGGCTGTCTGGGTGTTTTCCTTTGCTGTTCTGTTAAATTCCCTTTATCTCAACCCACGAGTTTGGCCTTTTTATTCCGATTTTCCCTCGCCACTGCGAGGGGTTGGGTGAGCGGCCGCCTGGTTCTTTGTGCCGGCTGAGGCCAAACCACGACAAAGGGGCTCTAAGTTCTCCCCTTGCACAGATATAAACCTACGAGAAGCCCCATGGTGAGTAGGAAAGGTCTCTCTTACCTGCTGGATTAATGTTGAATTATTCTGAAGAGCCCAAACTCCTGTTATTACTGACGTATTGGTCCATTACCTGATCTACCAGCTGCAGTCATGGGCACTGTTAGCGTAAAGGGCACCAAAGGATCGTCTTCCACCCAGTTTTGGCTCCCTATATCCAAATCCTGCTGCTTTTTCCTCCAAAATTTATCACCATTTAGCTCTGAAAACTCCTTAGAGCTGCTGTCTCCACCCAAGTTCCCCTCCTTTCCTGCCTTAGTCCCTATGGCCACCTGCTGGAAGTCCCCCGGATCCAACAGCCTTTTTTTTCTGCAGGTTAGCAGAGAAAAATCTTCCTTTTTTTTTTTTTTTTTCAGGTTCCCCACTGGTTCTCCTTGTTTTTTTCACCAGCTTGCATGATTTTCAGCTTTCAGCTACTTTTAATATATCCACTACATTTTTACGCAACACTTTATTAAAAGAATGGTTTTACGAACCCGCACTCTCTCATCCTTCAGATTCCTTCTTTGTGATTCATTGAAGCTATAAGAAATCAATTTATTTATGAAGCTATGATGGGGAGCAGCCCTAGATAGCTGACATAATATATATCACACTCATTAAACTGAAGGAAACATATAGGTGCCTGCAAGTGCTTTTTATACCCAGTCACTTTTGGATGCTGCTTATTGCTTCAAAGCTTGATTCTGCATTAATTTTCAAGCTGGTTTTTTTTTTTTTATTTATTGGACTAATGTGATTCTCGGACTCACCTAGCATCGCGGCTGTGCCTGTCTCTTCATTTCTGCTTGTGTGGTTTCCGGCACGGCATCCTTCCCAATGAAGGCATTTGTGTGTGAATCGATAGAAATATTAGAATTTTTAATTTACGCCTTTAGATTTGTCTTTTAATTCACAAGGTTTGTCAGTGCAAGTTGGAGAGGGGGAGGGTGGGAAGCGTGGTGCTGCCGCTCTGGTTTCAGGCACTCGGAACAAAAACCAAAGGTTTTGGCATCTTGGCACCTGACCATCAGGAAAATTAGTACTTAGGGCACACAGGCTAATTTTTCTAACGAACTCTTCGCTAATTTGGGCAGTACAGAAAACTGACCATTCCTGTAAATTCTCTGAAGGCCAACAGGAACACAAATACAGCTGAAATGACTGGCTGGCTCCTATCAAGAGCTGCTGAAGCCTTCAAAAAATCTCAGTTTCAGCTGTGTAGAGGGGATTCTTTCATGAGATGTGTCAGCAGTCTTACCCAAGAAATGCTGGTTGTATGTCCCAGTTGGGTGTTGGTTATACTGGTCTCTAACCAGTTGGAGACTCTGTGGGTATAGTTATGTGCATGTGGATTATGTGCATTTATATTTCCTTATATAACTTAAATAATGCAAACGCGACATCCAAATGTAATGATCCTGAAAAGCAAATTAAAGACATCATTTAGATGCGGCTTCCTCTCGTTCTTGCTATTAATGGTGACTCAGGTTTATTGGGGCTGGAAAATAATACTCTGAAGAACCCATGGAACGTGAAGGAATTTGATTCAAATTTTATCCGAAAGTGGAAATGCAGAGAGAATATGTAAAAACTGCAAGTTCTGCTGGCTTACCTGAATACCAAAAGTAAAACTGAGGGGCAAAATAGATGAATAAATAATTGCAGATTCCAGTCGTTTGATTTATCTGCTGGTTCCAGCTTAACTAATCAAACAACTGTGTAGTCTGATGGCGTTTGTCGTCTGGGGGGTAAGCCGCTTTTCTCTATTTATTTATTTTTAGGCAAGGGAAAAATATTGACTCGGTAGCTCGAGGGGCTAAAGTATCCTACCTCGCCTTCCAAATCGAAATGAGATGGTTAGTATGTTGTTTAGTGCCTTATTCTGGAGTTTTATTCCGTTGGGCGTCATGCTTTGAGCAGTGCTGTTGCGGAGCCACCAGATTTTATGCTTTTCCTTTGTCCTTCAGCGAGCAACCTGACTGCACAGTAAGTCTTTGGTGCCCCCGCTGTGACACTTGGGGGCAAAGAGAAACCATATGAAGTTCAACAAAAGCAAGTGCAGGGTCCTGCACCTGGGGAGGAATAACCCCAGGCACCAGTACAGGTTGGGGGTGACCTGCTGGAAAGCAGCTCTGCAGAGAGGGACTGGGGAGTCCTGGTGGCCAACAGGATGCCCAACAGCCAGCAATGTGCCCTGGTGACCAAGAAGGCCAATGGCATCCTGGGGGGCATCAAGAGGAGCGTGGCCAGCAGGTGGAGGGAAGTCATCCTGCCCCTCTGCTCTGCCCTGGGGAGGCCACAACTGGCGTCCTGCGTCCAGTCCTAGGCTCCCCAGTTTAAGAGGGACAGGGAACTGCTGGAGAGGGGACAGCGAAGGGCCACAAAGATGATGAGGGGTCTGGAGCATCTTTCCTATGAGGAAAGGCTGAGGGGAGAAGAGAAGGCTGAGGGGGGATCTCATCAATACTCATAAATACTTAAAGGGAGGGTGGCAGGAGGAGGGGGCCAGGCTTTTTTCAGTGGTGCTCAGTGACAGGACAAGGGGCAATGGGTATAAACTTGACCATAGGAAGTTCCATCTGAAGATAAGGAGGAACTTCTTTCCTTTGAGGGTGGCAGAGCACTGGCAGAGGCTGCCCAGAGGTGGTGGAGTCTCCGACTCTGGAGACATTCCCAACCCGCCTGGATGCAATCCTGTGCCACCTGCTGTAGGTGGACCTGCTCTGGCAGGGGGGTTGGACCAGATGATCTCTAGAGGTCCCTTCCATCCCATAACTTTCTGTGATTGTGTAAATACGCATGTGCACCTGCTCTTTAAATTTAAATACAGAGCTACAGGTTTTGCCCGTCTTGGTTCTTACGTGGGCTTTACTAAGTAGTCTGATACTGCCTTTCTTCTGCTTACCCCTGAGAGAAATTGTGCAGCCGCTTGCTGATGCTGTCTGAGATACAGTTATTAAATCTGGTAACCACAAGCATAAAGCAGCTCATGCAAACATTTTCCTAATGATTGAACAAAATAATACACTTAAATATAAATGAGTTGAATACTGTGACTGACATTTAAATCACCCAAAGCATTACAGGCAATATAGTATATTGCTTTTTGTGCGTTGGCTCATAAATGGTGCTGTTATACCTTGATTAGGCACCGGGAAGTCCTCCCTGTTCCTTTGCGTTCCTTTTTTGTTCCGTTCCTCTCTTTCCTTCCTTCTAAAGCACCATATTTTCATTACACTATTGCGTATATTCAGAAACATGCTGCTTGATTTCGTCTAATGCGTGGGCAATAAATGATCATTTAGTGAGAGTAAACAGTTGATTTTGATACTGAGCAGGAAGGGTGTGGATACGTGCGGACATGCCGGGAGAAACCCCAAGGATCCTTGCGTTGAAACAGGTCTCATCCGTTGAGTGCAGTAAACTTCTAAAATCTGGTAACTGAAGTTCAGCGCAAGTTCGCATCTCCATAAAATTAGGACATGATACATCATATTAAAATTACGAGGTAGAGTAAGCACTGGGCCCTTCGCCAGATGCGTATTCCATGTTAGACTCCATTACGGAATGTCTTTGCCTAGAAGATCCAATTGAATTGCTACTTCGTAGTCATATCTTTTCAAATTAAATACTCCCTATTCTCTTGTGAAGAGGCTTCTGGTGACTTCTTGACTTGTTCCTACAGCATCCAGGAGCCCCAAAACTGGCTGTGAACAGAGATGAGCTCAGTGCTTTCAGCACACAAAGCTCAGATATTTTCTGTAATAGTTATGCAGGCCTGAAAATATCCCTTTAATAAATACAGGTAAAAAGCTGTTTACAGAAAATATTAACCTGCTTTCAGTGTTCCATGAAATCATTTGGTACTTGAATGGAGAGGGTTGGTAGGATGATGTTTTAGTATAAAAAGAGTTTCCAGTGTAAAATTTAACCAAAAAAAAAAAAAAAAGAGGGAGAGAGAAAAAAGTTAGATACCTTTTAAAATTGTCAGAAAGCATGACTGTTGCTTCTTTGGTAGTTCTAGGTAAAATGATACTGATGAGAGTGAGCCACTTATTTCTCTATTTCCAAACTCCCCGTGGTGATTAATATCTCTTGTTTCCGCAGTAATTTTGTTCAGGTACTGCCTTCCTAACATGACACCTGCGTTCGGTTTGGGAAGTAAATCTGTTTGTTGGTATTGTCAAGTTTTTCTTGTATTTTTATGATGTCGACTATTTTGACTCAAATTTTCATTCGCTTGGCTCTTTGCCTGACTTTTAAGTCCCTGCCCAGCTTGTCTGTTTGCACTTACCTATATGTTAAATATTCGAACCATTAGATGTGCTTTAAATTGCTACCTTGGACCCTCCCTCTTTTTATTTAGCTTGAGTTGGCTTTTCTTTGTGTCTTCACTGCAGATTTGTTTGAGAAGAAAGTGGCGGTTTGATTGCTTGGGGGATGGCAAGGGGGAGTTTCTTCTTAGTATGGAAGAGTCATTAATCATAGAATTACAGAATGGTTTGGGTTGGAAGGGACCTTGAAGACCATCTGGTTCCAATCCCCTGCCCTGGGCAGGGACACCTCCCACCAGACCAGGGTGCTCCAAGCCCCGTCCAACCTGGCCTTGAACCTCCAGGGATGGGGCAGCCACAGCTTCTCTGGGCAACCCCAGCCAGGGTCTCACCACCCTCACAGGCAACAATTTCTGCCTAATATCTCATCTAAATCTCCCCTCTTCCAGTTTAGAACCATTCCCCCTCATCTATGGCTCCACTCCCTGATCCAGAGTCCCTCCCCAGCTTTCCTGGACCCCTTCAGACACTGACAGGGGCTGGAAGGTCTCCCCGGAACCTTCTCTTCCCAGCTCTCCCAGCCTGTCCTCCCAGCAGAGGGGTTCCAGCCCTCGCATCATCTTCGTTACATTCATTAATTACATTCAATGCATTACATTCATCAATGTTAATGAATAAGCAGGTTGGGTATTTTTTGGTTGTTGTTTTGTGATTGGTGTGTTTTTTTGGTATTTTTTTATTTTATTTTAAGAAAAAGGTGAATTAAATAAAATGCCAAAGGATAAAAGAGTGATTGCGTAAAACTAGTTTCAGCTCTAGTTTTCAGTATATCCGGCAGGGTTGTGAAGCCCAAGGAACAGCGGCTTCCAGGGCTGCTGGGGATGTCACGGACGGAGGCAAGCTAGCGAAGATACAGGTCTGGTGTCTTCACAGCCAGTTCCGAACCCTTCCTCCGTCAGCAGCTGCTAAAAATGCCCTTGGGGCATTAGGTAAATACATCTTCAGTCCACAAGTAGCCAAGGAGGAATAGAATCGCTCGTAATACATTATAAAAAATGTCCAGGTCTTGGTGATTCGAACACCTCGTGCTGAACTTCACCGCTGAGGGTGGTTTTTAGTGGCTTACAGAAAAAAATAAATTGTCTCCGGAACAATAAAGCTAGCATTTACTATGTTTCTCTAGATATTCTGCCACCTTTATTTCTGCAAAGTATTAATCCTCGCTGCAGTGACTTCAGTGAGGCTACATAAGGGATTAAATTATGTTCAGTGTGCGCGAGGACATTGGAAACTATTCCCTGTGAGTAGTTGCAGCATTGTTCTCTTATTAAAAACTCAGACTATGAAGCACTTCAGAATTTGAATGATATATTCTCTGGGTTTTTCTTCTTTAGGAATGCTAATTTAAATAAAAAGCGTTGTGGGAAAGTGAGGGGGGAAAAAATCCGTGTTCTGCTGTAAATAGCTATGGGGACATAAACAGTGCTTGGGCAAAACAAATAAAGCAAACTTCACTGTTAAGTTCTGGTGATAATATGAAGCAGTATGATGTACAGCTGTGTTATTGATACAGATGGAGCTGTAAAAGTGGTTTTAGTGACTTTTCTTACAAAATATTGGAATGCTAACTACATTGATGAAATTACTCTGCGGTTGTCTGTATTTGTTTTCGAAATAATAGATATCATAATCTTAATGTATACTCCTGCAAAGACTTCGGTACATGATTTGCTGCCTCTTAAAATATTTAAAGCCGTAAGGCAGACTTGTGTGAATGTCCTGGCAATGATATGGTTGGAGCATTGAGAAGATATAAGCTGGATGGAATTAGACTGTTCTTGCTAGGTGCATCTCTGATATATTGTGTAATTAAAATCAAACATTGTAGTCTTGAGGAGCAACAAATACGACACGTGGTTGATGTCCTGAGCGATCACGAGGTGTGATGAGAGGCAGGTTGGTTTGCAAGCTCCTTCTCTAACCTGCTGTGTGGTAATTTAGGGGTCGCTCTGCCTTGTGATTCCCTGGCTCCCTATGGAAGCACCTGCTATAGGGAAAGCTGAGGGTGGAGGACCCTTCATGGGGGTAGAGTTTTTGCAGGTAGGCAAGTCGTGTCTTGAAGCAGAGTAAAAAATTTTACTAGCAAAGTCATCAAAAAGGTTGCCAGCTCTGAGATGAAGAAAAGCTAGTAGAGCTCTAATGAGCCAAGTAAGTACCAATAAGAAAGTAATAATAATCTTGTAGTTAAAGAACTAAAGACTGACTGTAAATAACTCAGCCCTTGGTTAAAGGAGCCCATCATTTAATGTATTGTGAGATATATTGAATGCATTGGAAAGAAATAAAGAAA
Source organism: Chionis minor (assembly GCA_013398295.1). NCBI lineage: Eukaryota > Metazoa > Chordata > Aves > Charadriiformes > Chionidae > Chionis > Chionis minor. The sequence continues at coordinate 55,060 of VZSF01002037.1, read as the reverse complement.
ACTTGTAATATTTTAGCTTTTTCTTTCAGGGAAGGATTAGCTGAGCCTTCTGAAGTTTGATTCAGTTGTGAAGTGTCGTGATCCGTGAAGTTGTAGTAGTCTGGTGAAATACAGAAAGAGGGAGTTTCTAAGACATGCTGTCTTGGTAGAACCCAAATAGCACCTATTCATTTTCTATTTTTCCTAAGGAAGAGATGTTCCAGATCTGTTTTTCCTTCGTCCTGGTGACTTTGGAACGTTTCGGCTGATTTAAAAGTATTTTGACCGAACAGTAGTGTTCCTATGGCTCTTCATTTGGCTGTAGAGACAAAAGGCGATGTGCAAGTGGAACATGAACATTAGATTAAAGGGGACCTGTTGCAAAGTTGAATGCACGATGAGTTGTGGAGGAGCAGGTATTTAGCGGTGGCTCTAGGAGACTTTGATTTTTGTGCTCACACCCTTGCCTGTGTGCAATGTGGTGAGTTCTGAAGGTGAAAGGGAAAAAAGATGTTCATGTATCTCAGCCTGTAATTTTTCTGGGGGCTGTGGCTCACTTGGTTCTTGACGCACACTATCAGGGAATGCAACTCTTCCCTAAATGTGAGGGTCCTTGTCAGAGCCGCCATCTTGGGGTTTTTATCATCTTCTAAGGAATTCTGGCTTTTACGTCAGGAAGATGTTCCTGGTTTTGTATCTTGCCTTCTCCTTTTCTGTAAACTGTAGTAATACCTTGGTGGGCTTTCGGTTTTCTTCCTTCTGGTGTTTCCTGATGGAATGAGACAGCTTTGTAAGGACTCGTGGTAGAGAGCTTGTGCGGTGGGTTGACAAATGGTCATTTTTGTGTAGCACAACACTGGTGTCGGTATATTAATAAACCTCTCAGTGGAGCCAGTGTTTTAGGAACACTCTGATTTGTTTTCTAATCTTTCCTGTTTCCTATGTAAGGATTTAGAAATTAAAAGCGGGAGATGTAGTTTGCAAGACTAAACTGCTTTTTTCCAGACAGAAGAATGAGTTCAAAGTCATGAATGTGAGAAGGCCAGAAAGAAGTAATCAGAAGGATAGAATCACAGAATGGTTTAGGTTGGAAGGGTCCTTTAAAGACCATCTCATTCCACCCCCCTGCCCTGGGCAGGGACACCTCCCACTAGACCAGGTTGCTCCAAGCCCCGTCCAACCTGGCCTTGAACCTCCAGGGATGGGGCAGCCACAGCTGCTCTGGGCAACCCCGGCCAGGGGCTCACCACCCTCACAGGCAACAACTGATTCCCAATAGCTCATCTAAATCCACCCTCTTCCAGTTTAAAACCATTCCCCCTTGTCCTATGGCTCCACTCCCTGATCCCGAGTCCCTTCCCAGCTTTCCTGGAGCCCCTTTAGGGACTGGCAGGGGCTGGAAGGTCTCCCTGGAGCCTTCTCTTCTCCAGGGTGAACCCCCCCCAGCTCTCCCAGCCTGTCCTCCCAGCAGAGGGGCTCCAGCCCTCCCAGCATCTCCGGGGCCTCCTCCGTGTCCTTCTGCTGTTGGGACCCCAGAGCTGGACCCAGGATTCCAGGGGGGGTCTCCCCCGAGCGGAGCAGAGGGGCAGAATCCCCCCCCGGCCCTGCTGCCCCCGCTGTGGGGATGCAGCCCAGGGGTGGGGGGTTCTGGGCTGCCAGCGTATGGTGCTGGCTCCTGGTGGGCTTCTCCCACACCAACACCCCCAGTCCCTCTCCCGGGGGCTGCTACAGCCGTTCTCCACCCAGCTGGGACTGATATCGGGAGTTGCTCGAATGTTTTGGCAGATGAGGGAGCTGCAGGAAGGACCTCTACTACGGTAGAGGCAAGAGGGTGAATGCACATGACTTTGGGGTTAGTGGGGAAGCTGGGTAGGTCACAGATCTTTAATCTGGGTTATGGATAGCTGAAGTTATGGAGCAAGGTCTTGCAGCTTGATTTTTATTTTTATTTTTTCCCAGTAGTTCTAATGACATATTTTCTGTACCAGGAACCTGCATCTGCCAGCCCTAGCAGTAACACGTATATTTGAACTGACATTAGCACAGCGTAATCCTAGTTCTGTTCTTTCTTAACTCAAACCTGTGGCTATATTGTGTATTCGTCGTAAAAGAGCATTTTCACTTCTAAAAAGCTACTTTTGGAAGTGGGGATGTACAATTATGTCCATCCATCATGTGATCCAGAGCCACAGGATGCTGCGTTTGCATATTCTTCCTGGGTTTTTTACGATGAGGATCGAGGCAGTCTGTTGGAAAATGTGATGGAAAATGTCAAACAGAATCAGTCTCCGGCAGATGATAAAGGGAAACGGGAATGGAGGGGTGCGGGTGTGTGCGGTTGCTGGATTTCCTTTGGATTTCCTTGCTTCTGTTCACTCTGGTCGAGCAAGTTGGCTCTTGCTGCCGGCCGGGGTGGGATTCGTGCCAAGAGCAAATTGGGAGCAAAATTCTCGCTTCCCTGTGCCCATCACTCCGGCTTTTCTGGACCGTGGGGGTTTTTGTGGTCTGGCAGGTGCCAGTAAACAGCATGACTGTAGCAGCGTGTTTCTGGCTTTTAATTGCAAGTAAATTGTCGCACAATAGGCACCGTTGTTGAGCGGCGACTGGGAGGTAGCTACCCTGTGAGTTAAGCGTCTTAAATGGAAAATCTTTTTTCCTTCTTCGTTTGGTTTCAGGATAGAGATAAGAGCCCTTCAATCCTTGTTAATGCCTTTCGTCAGGAGGTGGCACAACGTTTTATCAGCGAGGTTCCCCTCCTTGCTCCCAGTTGTGCAGAGGGAGAGAACGAAGACTTTCCTGAAGTCACCTCCCAAACCAAAGAGGGAAGCTCTAAGGTATCCCAGGGCTGCAAAACATCAATCCTGTGATCTGCCCGGTGGGCAGCGCTGCCTTTCCTGCCCACAAAAAAGCTGGGTGCGTGCTGGGACTTGGAATCACAGACTGGTAGGGCTTGGAAGGCGCCTTCAAACTCCCCGGCCAAAGCAGGGTCACCTACAGCAGGTTGGACAAGAACGCATCCAAGGTGGGTTCTGAATATCTCGAGAGGAGGAGACTCCACAGCCTCTCTGGGCAGCCTCTTCCAGTGCTCTGCCACCTTCAATGGAAAGAAGTGTTTTCTCATGTTGCGATGGAACTTTCAGTGTTCCAGTTTGTGCCTGTTGCCCCTTGTCCTGTTGCTGGGCCCCACTGGAAAGAGTCTGGCTCCATCCTCTTGCCACCCACCCTTTAGATATTGATGAGCATTGATGAGATCCACTCTAAGCCTTGTCTTCTCCAGACTAAAAAGACCCAACTCCCTCAGCCTTTCCCCATAAGAAAGATGTTCCAGTCCCTTAATCAGCTCTGTAGCCCTTCGCTGTCCCCTCTCCAGCAGTTCCCTGTCCCTCTTAAACTGGGGAGCCCAGAACTGGACCCAGTATTCCAGATGTGGCCTCCCCAGGGTAGAGCAGAGGGGGAGGATCACCTCCCTCCACCTGCTGGCCACGCTCCTCTTGATGCCCCCCAGGATGCCATTGGCCTTCTTGGCCACCAGGGCACATTGCTGGCTCATGGGCATCCTGTTGGCCACCAGGACACTCCCCAGTCCCTCTCTGCAGAGCTGCTTTCCAGCAGGTCACCCCTAATCTGTACTGGTGCAGGACCCTGCACTTGCCTTTGTTGAACTTCATTAGATTACTCTCTGCCCAACTCTCTCTTCCCGTCCAGGTCCCACTGAATGGTGGTAGAACCTTCTGGTGTGTCAGCCACCCCTTCCAGTTTCATGTCATCAGCAAACCACCCTCTCACCTGTGTACGCAAAGAGGTTGCTGGACTTGGTGCTTGTAGAGTTGCGACGTTGTGATTGGGGTCCCGGGGACACACACAGGGTCTCTGTCTTGGAATACATCTCACGGCAGGGCTCAGGTAGCGTTGGCCTGGCGGCTCCGGAGCTGTTAGGCAGGAGAGCCGACGGGAGCTCGGCTCCATCCGGGTCTGCGCTCTGCGGAATCGCCCCTGACCACGTGAAAAATTGTGATGAGAAACCGCCAGGCTGAAAAATTCCCAAGTAGCTCTCGCATAATATAAATTATGTTTTTTACTTTTTCTCCCAGGGGAAAATTGCGGAGCTTCATGAGTCAATTAACACTTTAGAAATTATTTTGAGATCAGTGGATAAACAGCCTTGTGTAAATGCAGCGTACGTTACCTGCAAAAGCTAAAAAGATGCCACTGTGCCTTTCAACTATTCTCATCCTCTTTTCTCTGTCTGATTTGATTTATTTCCCCTTAACATCCTTTTTGATGTCAGAAAGCTGATTTTGAACAGCTCCTTCCAAAATGCTGGGGTTCCCACTTGGGGAAGTTAAAAAAAAAAAAACCAACCCAACTGCTTTTCACACGTTATATGACTTTCTCCTCCAAATTGGCAGGGCTACCCAAGCTGTGCTTGGGGTCATGTCACGGCCCGAAAGGGAGCTCTTCCCCCCACCTTGGGACTAACGACCAAGTTCGTGATTCCCTAGGACGGAATTAAGGTGAAACAACACCAGCCAACCAATTTTATGATTTATTAATACAATGACTCAACAACAACTATAAAACTAGAAACAATATAAGGCGTATAGGTAGGAACGATAACTCCCTGACAACTACTTCACAGGATAACATGGACTGGAAAAGTAAGTCCCATGCAATAAGTTTCTAAGGAGAAAGAGAGAAGGAGATAGAGAGAGGTTACAACAAGAGGAAGAGAGAGAGATAAGAGAAAAAGAGATATTGCCACCCGCGGATCCAGCAGCATCCTGTTGGTCCTCTTCACTTCTGGTATTTCAGTGGTGGGGGTCCCCATTCAAGCTCCTGGTGGTACCTTTTTTATACAGTTACAGTCCCAAATTCTTTGCCCAGTTCCAGGAAACATCTGTTCAAGGATGGCAGATGGGGCCTGGTTTTGCAAGCTCGGCGCATTCTGGCGCCATCGCTTGGCAATAGGTAAAACCATGGGGCGTGAGAGAGGAACTGGCTGTCCTGTCTCTGCAGAGATGGATGTTGGTATTTGCTTCCTTTGTGATTATCGCCAATTATGCCCCTGGGTCTGCGGGTGACCATAATCGATTGTCAAAGCTTGCACCTGTCTGGGCAAAGAGATGTTTAAGGCAAGATGTATCCATCCACGACAGGTCAACTTCCTTGATTTTGTGCTAAGAACCTTTAGTCCCACCACAGTTTATCCTCGCCTTACCCTGACATATGGAGCAGAGAAAGGTGGACGTGGAGCTCATTGTCGTCTCTATATGCTCGTAAAGAGGAAGGGGAAACGAGGATAATAGTGCAGAAAACTTACCACTGCGGCATTTGCTGGGGTGGTTTGGTTTGGTGGAACCTGTCCTGTGGTACTGATTAAAAAAGCAAATTTGAAGTCGGAGATGCTACGTGATAAAATATTCAAGTTACTTACTGGTGCTGAAGGCTGCTGCTGATGGATGTGAGATCGGTGGGAAAGCATGACAACGCCATAGTATTCAACCAGGAGGCAGATAGCCGGATGTTGCATTTTAATGGAGTGTGGTTTTGCAGTGAGGTTATGACTGTTATTTGTTATCTTTTTCTTTCAGCGAAGAGCTAAGCCCTGTCAGAACAGCCCCTTTTATCAGCGGAGGTTTGTTGGTGCTGTGGGCAAGAAAATGGCCCGTGAGAGAGAGGAGTGTCCCATTAAAGTCACTAGCACTTAAGTCACTGACAACGGGCACATAAATAAAGCGGGATTTGACTCCTTGCATACGAGGCTTTCAAGTGCAGCCGGTGGCTTTTCCTGGGAGCCAGGACAGCGTTTGATCTCCTGAGATGGAGATTGCAAGACCCAAGGCCAGGAGGCTGTGCTGCGCGGACTGTTTTTGGGCTGGATCCCACCCCTCGCTTCCACTGCCGTTGCGGCGGCAGGGTCGGAAACGGCAATGTTGGTCACTCCTCTTTGCTAGGTGGTTTTGCAAACTCAAAAGGTAACCTTGGCAGTCCTTTCGCAGTCCCTGTGGAAGGGGGAGGGAAAGGATGCTCTGAGGACATGTGTCAGCAGAAGATAAAGCGTATGTGAAAGCTGGGGAGAGCATCCGGGACCGGATTACTCTGCATGTTTATGAAATGATGTTAGATAGTTTCTCCTGGTATAATTTTAATACATTTTTTTCCCCCTCCTACTCCATTTCCAAATGTTTTTTCCAGCCTATTGCGAAGTCATCTGTTAGTTGCCTTCAAGGCAATGAACTGGCAGGGCTTTGACTCGCTGCTTCTGTTTCTCCCATGCGAGACAGACCCGTTTCGGCAGATGTGAGCTGGAAAACAGTAAGGACCAGTTTCTGTGAAGCGTTGCAGCTGTACCTTGTCGTGTGAGCTGTTTGTCTGTCTGGCGCGATCAAACAAGCCAATTTAAATCGTTGTGCTTCAAGCAGATGAGTTTGTCTGCGCAGAGAGGGGCGAGGAGGGCTCTGACAGCCCAGGGAGGAGGTTCTGTACCTCCTCCCAGAGAGAGGACAGAGGCTGTTCTGTACCACCCCATGGCTGATGGGGAGCAGCAGCTCTCCTCTGCCCCGGCTTCCCCAAGGGCTGAAGCTTGAGCCAGAAGCTACAGTCGTCCAGACCTAGTGGCTGATGTGCAGCAAATTACGACACGGAGCTGGGCTCAGGTACAACCTGAGATGGAGACTAGCCTGTACACGTCATGTATTTAGTGTAGAATACAATGGGGAAAATCTAGGCAAATAATCATAGAATGATTTGGGTTGGAAGGGACCTTGAAGACCATCTGGTTCCAATCCCCTGCCCTGGGCAGGGACACCTCCCACCAGACCAGGGTGCTCCAAGCCCCGTCCAACCTGGCCTTCAACACCTCCAGGGATGGGGCAGCCACAGCTGCTCTGGGCAACCCCAGCCAGGGGCTCACCACCCTCACAGGCAACAATTTCTTCCTAATATCTCATCTAAATCTTCCCTTTTCCAGTTAAAAACCATTCCCCATGCTCCTATGGCTCCACTCTCTCATCCAGAGAACCTCCCCAGCTTTCCTGGATCCCCTCTAGGAACTGGAAGGGGCTCTAAGGTCTCCCTGGAGCCTTCTCTTCTCCAGAGCTTGGTGTCCTTCTGCTGTTGGGACCCCCAGAGCTGGACACTCTTCACAATTCCAGGTGGGGTCTCCCCTGAGCAGAGCAGAGGGGCAGAATCGCCCCTGTCCCTGCTGCCGCCGCTGTGGGGATGCAGCCCAGGGGGTGGGGGGCTTTCTGGGCTTTATAATGTCCATATCTGCGGAAGTACAGATTCTGGCTATTTCCTCTCCCCGGTCCTGGCTCCGGTGTGTGGTCAGGAATGTTTTGATGGCACAGCATGGCATTAGCCAGCAGTTCCCGTCTCCCTTTTCTTCCACTTTGCTGCTTCTTTCCACTTATCCCTGCAGCGCCCCATGCCTACGCCGCGTTGAACCGGTCCCGTTGGCGTGTCGTAACAGCGCTGGGACACCTACCGAGGCCCTAGGGAACTGCTGTAACGCAAATACCACTGCTGCTAAATGGTTACTTCTGCGCAATGGTAGCCGGTGATTTAGGGTTGCCCGCTAATGTTCAATAAAATGCCAATTGGGTCTGCGTTTCTCAAGTTGGTATTTGCCTCTGCCCGCAATTCTTCCCCTTTAACAGCCAGAGAGATGGTGCCGTGCTCAGTTAATTCATTTATTGCGCTGTATTTCGGCGTTGGGCTTCGGCATGCTTTTACCAAATTTGTCTCATAAAAAGATACGTCACGTGATTCAAATGCTTTATGGGCCTACAGAGAGATTAGTAAATCTGTCCTGCCCAAATTTCCAGCTGGTTTTACTTGCTTTCCCGAGGAAGCCCCTGATTTCTTGGCGGTAGGGGCAATAGTAATTTTACTAGGTTGAATGGTTGGGAAAAGAGGGTGAATGCTGAATCCTAATGTGTGGAAAAGGGCATTCAAATAGATCTCCCATAAATAAATACTGTGGGCTTACAAGGAAATGATTATTTTAGGAAAATACTGCCACCTATGACGGTAAAACAATTAAAACCTGCTTCTTGGGTGTTCACGTGTATGTCTTCCCTAGTATAGATTATATACTGTTGCAGTTTGTCCTTGAAGACAAATAAAACCCCCAAACTTCTACCCAGTAATTTAAAAAAAAGAAAAAACGCCACTGTTTGTATTTTGGGCGCAATTCTAATACTGTAGGGTGGGGGGTATTTTGTCCCTAAAGCTTAAATTTGTGGTCCTTATTAGCAGAAAACTCAGGGTTTGTACTAAAAAGGGAAAGAATATAGCCCAAATGAAAGATCTTAAAAATATGAAACTATGTTCAAAAGTGTTAGCCAGCTGAGAAAAATCATTTAACATCCCATTTAATGTCTCATTTGAGTCTTATATTATTTCTGACATGTGGTTCACTGCATGACTTTGAGTTTTCGGATGGGCCCAATGGTCTCGTGTGTAATCTGTCAGAACTGCTTTTCCAATTAATTTGTTCTCTCTCTCGTTTTCTCTATTTTTTTATTTATTTATCTATTTTGCTGTTGGGTAAAATACCGTGTAGCTGATGTCCTGGTGGGAAGAGGATGCAAGAAGCGAGGAGTTGGGTGTTGGAGGCACGGAGTTGTCCTGTGGGCGCGTGGCTGAGGTGTGCTGGCTCCAGGTGCATTCCTGGTCCCTGTAGGACCAACCACTGGCTGAGGGGAATTCCCAACTTTCAGGGACGCTGCGGGAATGACTCGGGTGATGTTCATGGTGCTCAGGATCGCGCTGTGACAAATCCAGGGGGAAGCGGTTACAATAAATGCATTGATGGATGCGCTTTGAACCTTCTCGATGTCTGGAATGAGACGAGGCAGGACTAAAGCATGTCAGATAATGATCTAGAGAAAAGATGAACTTTTAGGGTTGGTATTTTTCCATGCTTGTCTTTTGACCTATGTTTCAGCACTTGAGAGAAATGAATGCCTCCTTTGGCATAGTTTAAACCTATCAGGGATTGAGCTGCTTCACAGCCTGTGGGTTTGCGTGGGGTCTAAACATCCCGTTGGTCTCATCTTTATTAATGATGCAAGATATTCCCAGCCTGTGCTCCCGGAGTCAAAAGCTTTGAGGTTCATGCTCTTGGAAGTTTGTCCAAACAAAGTTGCCCCATCTGCAGTGTCCCTTTAATCACTAGTGGCGCGTCCTGCCTCCGGGGACCTGCAGTCAGCTTTACCAGAACAAGTGGCTTTCAAATATTTTTCACCAGGCAAGAGCCATGAAAATGGATGCCCACCTGAAAGAACCCCTAAAAGCATAAGATAGCTGCAAGTAAGTAAAATGGACGGTGGCCAGAACTTCTCAGGTGTGCTGTGTTTGCATCTTGGACTCCGGTGTTGCCCATCCTTGTTTATTTGTCACCGCCTTGCGGGATCCTCTCTGCATCTTCTCCCAAGCAGCCCCGGTGCCTGGGCTGTCTGGCCTCTGTCCCGGCATTCAGGCGTTTCTGGAAGCGCCGCGCGTTCCTCGCACGCTTACGCCCTCCCCTGCGAGAATGCCGTGTGCTTGCGCTCAGTGAGTTAAAATAGATTTCCCCTTATGCTCGCATCCGAAGCTTCTGAAATCTCCCGTGGCTCGCTCTTCTTGCAAGAGTTTGCTCGCTGGTCTGTCCCAGTCCTGGAGAAAGTCTGGTCTCCACCACGAGCGAGATGAATGTCTGCTGAAGATGAGCTATGAGTTTTGAATTGATCTTTTCTTTAAACAGATACTATGATCCCATGGCATTAAGCACTTTACACTAGCGGGTAGAGGCCTTGAACTTGATTTGATCTTCTTTGGATAGTCAGTGGAGGAGGAGGCAGAGAAGAACCTTTTCACTGTGAGTTGTGTTTGATGATGCTCTTCAGAGCACTGTAGAAGGATGCTCCATGAGCTGGATTAGGGGAGGGGAAGGGAACATCCTTAAATGTTGTCCCTGCTGTCTAGGCAGAATCTGTTACTCGTGGCAGCAGAGTCCTGCCCCTCCTTTCTCTGAACAGATCGACCTGCGATGTGTCAGAAGGGGTCTGTCACGTCAGAAACATCTGCCCTCATTGGAAAATAACCTGCAGTTCACATCACGGTAGGCTTTTCAGATTTCAGAAAGATGAGGCTGAAAGCAGGCAGCCGGATTCAGAGGCCGCAGTGGATGGGGATTGCGTGACAGAGGTTTGTGGTAGTCTTGCTGGCCACGCTAACCTTCACTGTGTCTGCTGGGGCAACTAGTACTGTCGCGCCATGGAGGCTTCACGTGGGTGATGGCTTGTCTGTCCATTTGGTGCCGGTTCGACAGGGTTTCAGCTCCAGTAGCCGTTGTCCAGTGGTACCACTCAGCTCGGTGCTGTGGGTGGTAGCCCAGGAGCAATCCCTGCTCATTGGAGGCAAGGGGTGACTGTGTGGCTTGTGCCTCCTTCCTCCGGAGCTGGGGGTCCCTCTGTCCTGCTTGAAGAGGTCCAGGTCCAGCAGAAAAGGCCCTGGGGGGGGGGGGGGTGGTTGACAGCCAGCTGAAGATGAGCTGGCAGTGTGGCCAAAAAGGCAACAGCATCCTGGCTTGTATTGGGAATAGTGTGGCCAGCAGGACTGGGGCAGTGATAGTCCCCCTTGTGCTCGGCACTGGTGAGGTCCCACCTTGAATCCTGGGTTCAGTTTTGGGCCCCTCACTCCAAGAAAGACATTGAGGGGCTGGAGCGTGTCTAGAGAAGGGCAACAGAGGTGGTGAGGGGTCTGGAGCACAAGTCTCCTGAGGAGCGGCTGAGGGAGTTGGGGTTGTTCATCCTGGAGAAGAGGAGGCTGAGGGGAGGCCTTCTCACCCCCTCCAACTGCCTGAGAGGAGGGTGTAGCCAGGGAAGTCGGTCTCTTCTCCCAAGGAACAAGCGGTAAGAGAAGAGGAAACAGCCTCAAGTTGCACTAGGGGAAACATAGATTGGATATTAGGACAAATTTCTTCCTGGAAAGGGCTGTCAAACACTGGCAGAGGCTGCCCAGGGCAGTGGTGGAGTCGCCATCCCTGGAGGTACTTCCCAGCCGGGCAGATGTGGTGCTGAGGGACACAGGTTAGTGGTGGGTTGGGCAGTGTTGGGTTGATGGTTGGACTGGATGATCTGAAAGGTCCCTTCCAACCTAGATGATTCTGTAATTCTAAGACTGTTCATTTATTGGAAGGTGTGGCCGGAGTTACGCCTAATTACTCTGAAGGTCTTTTCAAGGTGGTTCTGGAGCACTTGAAATGAGGCAAGTCACAAAAATACCACGTTACATTTGTAGACTGTTCCATCAAGAGATTGCTGGTCTGCTCAGGGCATCTCTCTACTACTTCTGCAGAGCTTTATGAAAGCGAAGTCACTGCTCCAAGTGCAGGGCTTTAAATATAAGGTACTAAACCCCGTTAGCACCAGCAAACTCCCAGTGCATGGCGCACAAATGAGAGCACCTGCATGGTTATTTTTTTTTTTATTGTTTTAATTAGAGATTTTGAAATATGGCCCTTTTTAGATTCTTCAGCATTAATAATAATAATAGAAAAGGCCTATTTTTTTTCTGGCCTGTTTCCTGTTTGAGGAGCAGATTTGATGATTTCATTGGCGACTGGCGGGAAGCCTGTTCTGCTGGCTGGCTGTAAGCCACGAGTGCTGGCGAGAGCAAGCGACAGGAAGATGAAGAGATATACACCCTCTGATTTGTGTATTAACAGGGGCAAAGCAGTAGGTGGGCTTGTCGGTGGGCGATAAAAAAAATTTAGGGTAGTATTTCTTTTCCTGACGCAGGTGTATTGTGCTACTGTGAATGACAGTGAGTTACCCTGCCAGAGATTCTGTCTGTCTTTTAGGCTTGTTAATAAATATTAGCAGTTTTATTGCTTGGAATATCTACTGTGCTTTCAGACTAGATAGGAGGAACAAATTTTCTACACGGAGGGTGGTGAGACACTAGTCTAGGTTGCTCAGAGAGGTGGTAGATGCTCCATTCCTGGAAACAATCCAGGTCAGGTTGGATGGGACTCTGAGCAACCTGGCCTAGTGGACGATGTCCCTGCTTCTGGCAGCGGGGTTGGACTAGATGGGCTTTAGATGAGATATTAGGAAGAAATTTTTGACGGTGAGGGTGGTGAGACCTTGGCGCAGGTTGCCCAGAGAAGCTGTGGCTGCCCCATCCCTGGAGGTGTTCATACCGGGTTGGACGGGACTTGCAGCAACCTGGTCTTAATGCGAGGTGTCCCTGCCCAGGGAAGGGGGATGGAACTAGATGGTCCTTAAGGTCCCTTCTAACCCAAATCATTCCACAATTCTGTGCTTTTTTTTTTCTGCTTTTTTTCTTTGAGGCATCAGGAAATAGTCTTAAGCTGAAAGCTGTGGCTCTATGTTGTAGAAATTGAGAGAGGAACTAGGTCTAGCCCACTGCCTGAACAGCCATGGAGAGCTATAGGTGTGGAGTTCTGGAGATCCGTGCTTTGCCTCTGGCTGTAAGAAGGTCATAGTTTCAAGCCATGATCTTGAAGAACAACAAATTTGGTTCTCGTGAACTCTGAAACACCGACAAATCTGTGAAATGAAGAGAAAAACAATCTTGAGGGCCATACTTGAATGCTTTGGTAAAAATGGAAATTTTTGTTGTTCTGAACATATCCTGCGTCTGTGGGACATTCAGGCACAACAGCTTTGTGCTAGTGCTTTGAATCTGCGAACGCTAAGCAGAACTGACCACGAAGGCATTGAATCCTTGATGAAAATCCCCCTCCAGCATAAATATGTGGATGGAAAAAATAGATTGTTTCCATGCGTTATGCAGAGCGAAGCCAGCAAGCGAGCCACATAAAAGGTGACAAGTAAATTAGATTTTAAAATTCTTGCAGTTTTGATAATCTGAGCTGACATCGGTAACACAGGTTAGCGAAAAGTCTTTCTTCAGAATAATAAGTTCATTTATTTCTTGTGACGGGTAAGAGGCATCAAAGGGCAGATGCTGGCTTCATCTTCCTTCAGTGAGCCTTTCTGGGTGGAATTAAATTGCTGCCAAGAATTGGTGCTGTAATATTTGTAATGGACTCTACACGCTGGGAGAGAAAATTGCTGTGCTGGAGGAGACCTCAATGCGCCCCTGTACTGGAAAAGGGGATTTTTTTTTTTTGATTTTTTTTTTTTTTCTTTCTATCTGGGATGTTCTGAATTGTCTGCTTGTGAGTTGTGGTTTCTACACACTCGGCCACAGTGAGTTCAACAGCTCTTGTGTGAGCGTGTGCGTGTGAGGATGGGGCTGATGGAGGAAGACTTCTGACCTTCCTCTCTGTCTGGTTTAAGAGGAGACATGGTGGCTCTCCTGGCATGATAGGAGGAACCTGGTCCTAACAGTAAACTATGAGGATTAAAACCTCCTCAAAAGGTGAGGATGCCTGGGGAACCGGGGCACTTCATGGCTAAGTAGCATCAGGGTTGCAACCCAGCTTGAGTGTTCGAGCCTAAACTCTTCCCGAAATCCTCTTAGATACCTATTTACGCACATACGGTTGCTTTTGCAGTCAACTATAAAATCTGTGCCTTATTTCTTTGACTTTGTTGTAAGTTGACCCAGTGCAGAGATTCCCTCCAGAGCTGTCCTACTATTTGAGGTCAACGGAACGGTCCTCCTCCCAGAAGGGCTGCGGAGAGGGAAGCGCAGGGATTGCCCCTTTCCCGTCTTCGCGGTGGAGCTCGGAGGGCTGCCTGAAGACTAAAGGACTTCACAGCAAGAATGTCAAGATGCATTTTCCAGTGCAATAATTGAATGCTAAATACGAGTGGCAGAACGAATTGTCTCGCCCTTAAATGTGTAGGCTAAAAAAGCTATCCCGGTTTGGGTCTCCTGAAAGGAGGCCAAATGCTTTGCTTGGCTCGGAGTTTGGGATGAATCTGGCTGGAAACATCTGAGCCGCTTTCACTCCCCTGGCACAAAGTGGGATGAGTCACCATCAATCCGAAAAAAATGAAACCCCTGCTAAGTGGGCAGCAGAAAAGCGTGTGAAGTAGATATTTTTTTGACCCTTGTTCAATGAATATGAAATGTAGTAGTGTCTGTTTAAACTGTTCTTTGGTTATTTTCTTTTTAGGGTGCCTGGTGAGGGTGGTCCCTACGTTTTCTTTGCAGGATGTACATTTTCAACCCTCGTCAGTAGAGCCCACAAGCTTGAATCGTACTTTACGCTCCTTCCCTTATGAGGATTTTTCTCCTTTCTGCTGAAAAACAGGGAACTTGAAACAAACCTGACTTTCCTCTCCCTCCTTGGCTAATCCCTGAACTGTATTTCGGTTTGTTTCGGTTTGTAGGTACCCCAAAAGAAACTCCCACGCAGTTTTATAGAAAGGAAGGAAACTGATATATTTAAAGAATAGCGTAGGAAAATGTGGTCCCGAACCCCTGCTAACCTTGGATTTCTCCTGTGACCTTGAGCGAGCAAGTCAGTTGCTGCATCATCTTCAGCAGTGCCAAAAAAGCCTAAGGAACTCTACTGGGTTAGAAGCTGCCGTGTTTTATAAGCTCGTGGGATGCCAGTTTCGGTGGCTTTGCGGCCTTTCAGTATTTTAACCTGTATCTTAGAGACCGAGTTCCTCATCTATGAAATTGAAATGATGTTATCTCTTGTTTACGGGAGAATAAAATTAAAGACTGTGGACTTTGTGTATATTTACACGCACTTATATAATAATTAATTGAAATAATTATGTCCATAACTATATAACTAGCTGTACTCTGGTTAATCTGGAGGTATTTAGAGCTGCTTGCTGCTGTACGTCGTTGAGTAATTGTAGGATCTCAATACAGCATTTGAATGCCAAGCCCACGTCGATCCTTATCTCCCGCAGACAGGGCCGTAGACCAGAGTCATCCTTGTGGAAGTCTGACTTCTTAAATCAAACTTCCAGCCTTTAAACGGTGTCTGTTCTCCTTTTGGTTGCAGCTGATGGATGCTCAGCGACACAGACACCTGCGTTTCGGTACCTCCGCAGGGCCGCCGTGGTGGGTTACCATTAGGTTGCTGCAGAAATAACACCTGGGAAAAGAGAAGATAACAAATTAGAGTTGTATAAGTTTATTTCAGAGGATGCTGCATTGCTCTTTTTGTCTGAAATTCTCAGTTGCTTTTCAAGATCTTGCTTTTTGACATGATAGTTTAGGATATAGTTGATAGCATTGTAGCAGCCTTATAGCAGCGTTCCGGTATCTGAAGGAGACCTAAAAGAAAGCTGGAGAGGGACTTGTGACAAGGGCATGTAGTGATTGGAGGAGGGGGAATGGTTTTAAACTGAAGAAGGGAGATTTAGATGAGATATGAGAAAGAAATTGTTGCCTGTGAGGGTGGTGAGCCCCTGGCCAGGGTTGCCCAGAGAAGCTGTGGCTGCCCCATCCCTGGAGGTTCAAGGCCAGGTTGGACGGGGCTTGGAGCAACCTGGTCTAGTGGGAGATGTCCCTGCCCAGGGCAGGGGATTGGAACCAGATGGTCTTCAAGGTTCCTTCCAACCCAAACCACTCTATGATTCTATGACATGTGCTGTTGGCTATATTGTCGTTACCCATAATGTATGTTCCTTCAGCCAGCCACATTAACATCTAGTTAAGGTTGTTTATGTGCATCTCCATGGTCAGGAGAAATCGAGGCAATCATATGTTCACATCATAAATCCCAGTCATCAGAGACCTGCGTATTCCCTGTTTCATGGAGTATTGCTGTGTGATGTGGTCTGCCAGTGGGGACGGTGTCTGTGCGTTGCAGTGCTCAAGGGCAAAGTTTGACGGGATTTAAATATATATTTAAATATGTTCTGCGTAGTCTGAATGTGGTTTGTATTTAAGAAATAATTAAAAGAAGAGAGATCCTGCCTCGTTTGTTCGTGGTCATGAACTCTTAATCGATTAGTCTCATCTGGGTATCAATAAAATTAATGTGTAGTTGCCTCATTTAGGTCATCTCCATGGGATCCCCAGCCAGGTGAAGGCAAGAGGGATTCCCCTCTGTCCCTCTGGAGGTAACCCCCCTCTCTGCACCATCACCCTTGGAGATGGGCAGTCTAATTTAGGTGCAAAGGACTACTGCTCACACATTATCACTGTTTACATGTTGGTTTTTTTTAGCTTGGGTGTGTGAACTTGATGGGAATTTAGTGCTAATAAGAAGCGATCCTACGAGATGTTCTCCTCTATACTGTGCCAATGTCTGAAGCAAAGAGAGCAGCTGGAAACCGGGATTGTAGAGCAAATTAGCGTCTCCTTGCTAAGATTTTTGTGTTTCCTCTGGCATACTTCGAGTATGGTCCCAGCTGGTGGTTGCTAAGTGTTATTTGAAATATTTAGCTCCCGGCAGGATGAAGTATTTCCAATATCAGACGCAAGTTTGAGGAGAACTTTTCCCTTGTTGAAAACAGGTCATGGTAAATAGGCTTATAATTACGTGTTGTGTCGTCTTCTGGCCTCATCTGCTCTCGAAACACCACACCGGGCAGGTTTCTGTCCTTGGCTTCTCAGACAATCAGGCCACCTTGCTCTCCTTCGCTTCATGCCGAGGTGCCCTTTGTTGCAAATTGGTTTAACTTCCATCTATATAAACCTTAACTGCCCAAATTTCATGTATAAAAAATGCAAAGGCATAAAATATCATATTAATATTCATTTTATTGTAATATTAAAATCCTTCCCTTTGAATCCTTCTCATTAAACTGACAGCCAGTACTAGGAGCAGCCAGCTGGTACCGTACTGTACCGGTATTTTATAAGAATATTGCTAAATGCGTATTGGTAACTTGTTGGGTGTCCGTCCCCCCAAAAAATTAGTTTCTTTTAAATGAGAAATCTCAGTGTCCAGCTTTTCATCAGTTTTGTCTCCTGGGAGGTGTACGCCTTCCAGTCCCGTAAGGTGGGATTTGTGACAAGAAAGGGAACGGTTTATGTAGTTCCCGTTTCTGGGAATGAATCCTATCACCGATGTCTGTACTCGGGTTATTTGGTGAAGTCCGTAGGTCTGGTTCTGCGACTCCAGCAGCACATTCCTCCGTGCAAATCTTTTCGGAATTGTAAATGGGAGCTAGCAAACGAAGAGAATATAGAGTAACTAAAGTATAGGGCTTTTTTGGAAACCAGCCCGTGGAAGAGAGAATTAGGCAGCAGTTGCTAAAATATTTACATTTCCACATTCAGTCACCCATGCTCACTCTCTTTCCGATTTTCTGAAGCAAGCAGAAGGAAATCACTCTTTTTCATTACCTTGGTTTCTTGCCCTTCAGCTATTATGTGAATTGAAAGTGAAAAAAAGGTCTTGTCTCGATGTTAAGTAACCTTGCAGGCTTTAATTTGAAACAAACAAAGCATTTAAAGCGGTTCTTCTCTGGGGGATTGTACTGAGCGCTACTAAATTGCTGAATATTTAATAGCTAAACATGTTCCAGACCCTGAGGTCTGTCCCCCAAATGATAAGCCTTTTTATTAAGTGAACTTTAATTGCTTAATAATTGGGTCTTCTGTAAGGAAAGATGGGGATCCTGATAGGCTGGCGACCGGAGTGTCTGGTAAATTGGAGTTGGGTACCGCTTCCAATTAAGTTTCCTAAGTAGGTTTGGGTGGAACGCGGGGAGGTGCGTCTGCGCCCCTTTGGCCACCGAGCGAGGGATCGTTGTGGCTCTGCAATGTGGAATTCCAGCATCCGCCTTGGAAAGTGACTTTCTCAGAATGTATTTGCTGCTCTGTTCCCTTGAGCCAGCTCCCGACAACCCAAACATCTGCGTAGCTTCCAAAACGGTCTTTAAAATAAATCAGCGTAAGCCGGGAGAGCCATAAAGACCCAATGATAGTTTTAAGATCTGCTATATTATGGTCCTGCAGAGAGATGAATGAGCTTTGAACGTAGCTGGGGAAAAAGATGGTTGGTGTCTTTTCATTTGAGACCCAGCAAAAGGTTTTCCGCGACACCCTGGGCTGTTACGCCTGGATTTGATGATGGGTTTTTTGGTTTTAAGCTTTAAAAGAAGAAGGGTTGGGCTGCGTGGAGAAAGGGAGATGGTGCAGAGACGGGGCAGAGCGTGAGGTGGCTGGTGGCCAGTACGGCGGCGCCGGCAGGGGAAATAAAAAAGTCCCATTGCAGCCCCATTAGGACGAGGTCAGTCTGCACTGGAATGAAACTATTGCTGTTTTTCTTGCCGAAAGAGGAAGCTGTTGGGATTATTGTATGGATTTCAGAGGAGGTGGGGGGAAAAAGTCTCTTTATGGCAATTGTTTTAGTCCTTGTTTTTATGGTATATTGTTAGATTTAGCTGTCTGCCTTCCTGGAAAAGTTTGCAGTTTTCAACAGCTTTCTGTCATTGTTCACACTACGTTTAGCTTCAAATTTTTATTTTTTTTAATTTTTTTTTTAATTGGAGTGTTGAACGCTTCTATATTTTTGTAGCTTGCACCAGCTTTGCTGGGGGTGACAAGCTGTTACTTGTTGTGTCTGTGCCGATAGCTCGGCTGGGAAGTAGCATCCTTGCTGTAACGAGGGTGCAGTGGGTGGTGGAGCCTGCAAGGATGGGGTCGGGAACAACTGCCTTGCCTTCCCTCTGTTCATAGGGATAGCTTGTAAACGCAGACGCTAGGAAATGCCACTGCCCCTACAACAGTGGATTCACGTAGGCTCTTTTCCACGGGTGGAAACGCCATTAGGAAGCCGTCACCGAGCCAGTTTCAGACTTGCTATAAAGAATTTCCCTGCTTCAGCTGGTGGGAATGTTTCACCCAGGCTGGGAGACCTCATCCGGGCAGATCCTCTGGGAGACAGGAGCAACGTGTTGGAGGAGAAACGAGACAAGGAGTGGGGAGGGCCAGAATCACAACAGAAAAGAGGTGTTCGAAGCGGGGAATGAATGTGGGGCTCCCACTCAAATGCGTTTTCCCACACACGGTCGTTCCCCAGTATATTGGTTCGCTCAGTATTGGGGTGGTATTTTAATATCGGGGAAAGCGGGGGGCTTTATTCTTTCACGTGACACGGTCTTTCCCTTGCGCTTGGAATCTTGCAGACCACATCCTGTTCTTGCCGGGCTTTTCTCCGGTAGCATGGGAAAGACGTGGTCCTCCTGCTTTTGCCCCCAGTGAGGCTGGGCCATCTTGTGCAATTAAAGCCCCCAGCTCTGCTCTCCTGCCCTCACAAATCAAAAATATTTTAAGGAAAACCAGACGGAGGCCATTCCTTGTTTGAAGTATTTGATTACGTGACCCAAGTAATTTATTTAGCTGAGGATTTTGAGAGCCTTTTTCCCTTTTTTTGGAAGGAAGGAGCAATGCACCAAGGTGTGGCGGTAGCATTTTCCTACCCTTCTGTAGGTTTAGTTGCGCTTTCCTTGGAAGGCCACCCCGTACCGAGCAGTTTGGATTGCATGATGGCATATCCATACTTTGTCCAAGTTGTTCTTGAGTGGCTTTGTCAGTAACAGGTCCAATTTGTTACTCTTTCTGTTGCTAACACATCTTTTCTTTGCTGTTAACGAGTGTAATTTACAAAGGAACGTGTTAGTCACCCTGCCATTATAGCAATCTCCAGTAGTTTTCAGAAGATTGTGTGATTTATTTATTTAGTCAGGATTGCTAACAAACTCCAAATCCGCATGGAAACAGGGCACAACTTCTATTTCCAGCAGCTATGTAATTTGGGTTCATTTTTTTTCTTTTTCTTCCGCTTGTGTTTGCAGGACCGCTGAGGTTTCTTTCCCAGACGGAATCCGTCACGGCTTTCGCAGGCGACACCATTCTGCTGAAGTGCGAGGTGGTTGGGGAGCCCATGCCGGTGGTGCACTGGCAGCGAAACCAGGAGGACTTGTTCCCCACCCCGGGTGACACGCGGGTGGCCGTCCTGCCCTCGGGAGCTTTACAGATCAGCAGGGTTCAGCATGGGGACAGCGGGGTCTACAGATGCCTGGTGAAAAACCCAGCCAGTTCCAGAACTGGAAATGATGCAGAAGTCAGAGTTTTGGCAGGTAAGAACCTAGACCCTTGTGTACCACCTCTCTCTCTTGTCTGATCGTGTCCTTTGGTTCTCTGAAAGAGCAGTCACTCCTCGTGGGGCAGCTAGGCTGATTTATCTCTCTTTCCAGTTACTTCTACAAGCTTCCAAGTTCTTCCCATGGAAGAGCCTGGAGACTTTGAGAAGCAGGTGGATGCAAAGGTGAGGAGTTGACACCGTAGCAAAGTATTCACGCTGCCTAACTTCAAGTACCAAATTTGATCTGTACGAAGCCAGTCTCTTTGACGTGGTCAATGGAGAGAGAGGAGTTCCTCCCATTTTGGAGGGCCCTAATTGTTGTCCCAGAGCACGCTCCGGAAGAGCTCCTCTCGCTCCGTTGGCTGGAAAAGCAATCTGGTGGGACTAGCTGCTGAATTTACCAACTCAAAGTTAGGTTGCATGGATACTTCAGTGCCTGGTGTGATCTGCCGAGTTGCCGAGAGCGCAGTTTGGGATCGGACACAGTTTAACGGTGACGGATAATGTTCCTAAATTCACGGCCAAGTGAGCATCTTGCTCTCCTCCTTGATCAACTCATCAGCTAAAAAGATGGTTCAGCGCTGTCTCAAGAACTGAGCGCCAGAAGAGTGGTTTGAAAAAGGTATCGCTGCAAAATCACCTTCCCTTCTAGTTCCACATGCGAATAAGTAACCGCTAATTAAATAAAAACGGACGGAGATGTTGTGTTTTCAGAATTTTTTTATATATGCACTTTGGTTTGTGTGATTTCTCCCTGAGAGGTAACTGATTCTCAGACTTCTGAGATGGTTTTCTGGTAGGGATCAGAAACTATCTCCCAAGATATTGCCCAAGTAACAAGAGAGAGAACAAGAGGAAATGGCCTCAAGTTGTGCCAGGGGAGGTTTAGGTTGGATATTAGGAAAAACTTCTTTACGGAAAGGGTTATCAGGCATTGGAACAGGCTGCCCAGGGAAGTGGTGGAATCGCCGTCCCTGGAGGTGTTTAAAAGCCGGGCAGACGTGGTGCTGAGGGACGTGGGTTAGGGGTGGTTTTGGCATAGGTTTATGGTTGGACTCGATGATCTTGGAGGTCTCTTCCAACCCAAGTGATTCTATGATTCTATGATCAGGAAGGCCAGGATCAGCCCCAGGGAAGTGTCTGCATACTTAGCAACACATGAAACTTTGAGGAGTTCTTCCTCACTTCTTGGAGTGCTTTTATCTCAGTGGAATTTCGGGGGATTACAGTTTCTTCTGTGTTTGTGATTTGACACTGAAAGACACGACCTAACCCCCCCTTCCACCCTCTAAACCGAGGATTACAAGCCAAAGCCCGTGTCCTCACTTCCTGCTGTAGGTATCGATCCTTTTTGGAGCTGCAGAGCGAAATCACAGCTGGCAACAGGGGAAGAGCACATCACCCGGAGTTCTCTGCTTGTTTTTCCCTGTCTTTTTGGGGACCCGGGGTGGCTGCTCTTGGGTCTTCCAAGCCCACTGCGAGCCTTGGAGCCCTGTGCCGTTCCGTACGCGTAGGGCAGCGCTGAGGCATTCCTGCCTCGGTGGTTATTAATGGCAATGAGCGACATGGTGGGTGAAAAAATGTGGTTTTTTTTTTTTTTTTTAGATGTCTTGATTCAAAAGAAGAAAATAACAAAACTTTGTATTTTAGCCAGACCTGGAAGATTTTTCTTAGCCTCAGCTCCTTGGGAAGGTTGTTAATTTGCCACACGTGCATCTCCGTTTTTGATCATTTGAGGATGGATTGATGTTTCTTCCTTTTCCCAGTTTTGCTGGTTAACATCCTGGCTAAATGGCCTCTCTCAGGCTGTCTATAGGAGAGGGGGGAATTAATTTCTCTCTTCCTAGCGTGTTAAAATTTTATACCAGGGAAACGCTGCAGCAAATAATGAGGGAAAATGTATAACAAGGAACTAGTGGAGTCCGTCAGACTTTGGCTTAGGGCAAGCAGCACAAGGTCTCATTTCTGAATAATGTGAGCAGGCAGCAGCTCTTATAAGAAATGAGTGGTGCTCCCGAAACCAAAATTCAGATCTTAGTGAGCCTCTTGGGAGTTTTGTTCTGGTGTGCACGCTTTGATGGTTCAGAGCGATCTGATACTTTGCTGCTAATTCTGCCTCTCCTGTTTTCGCTTCTTGGTAGAAATCTGTCCTCAGTCGCAGCTCTCCTCTTCCGTAATTAGCGAAGGCAGAATACTCTTGCTGGCCTTTTCCCCCTGGTTAGTGAGGAGAAAAAAAAAGGAACAGTCTTAAATCCTACTCAAAGGAATAGGCAACAAAACAACAACAAAAAAAGTGGAGGTAGTATATCATAATTCTGTATTTTTAAAATGCTGCTGCTTCTACAGATAGTGGTTGTGATTCGTTTGAACGCACGGCGGATCTATCAGGATTTGTGGCAAAACTGACCACCATCCTGGCAAATAATGTCTAATCTGCTCTACAGCTTTGAAAGAGTCCACAAGAAATAAAAAAAAGGAGGGTTAAACATCTTTTGTCATTTAGTTTCTTAAGTCCGAGTGCCTGCGGCTTTAAATCTTGGTGTTGGACGTTACGATGGGGCTGGAGATATCTGTATTTCCTCTTGATAGAAAAATTCGTCATCCAGCATGAATACAGGTTAGAAAACAAAAAAAAATTGGATGAAAGAATTGCTGATTTAACTCACCAGGTACGTGAAGCAATAGTTGAGACTTCAACATCCTGTTACCAAAAAGAAATAGTTTGTCGGTGCTTAACGTGTCTAAAAGGACGGGGTGAGAGAAGTACACAGGCCCTGTGAGAACCAGATTTTGAAGAGCTTTTATAGGAAAGCCCCCAAAATTTGAGCAAAACTCTTGAGGAGTTCGTAACGTGTCAGGTTTTATCTGTTGCTCTTAATTTTAAGAGGAGCTGTTGCAGGTTTTTGCAGACAGCTCATGTCAAATGCACGTTTTTTTCACCTTTCTAACCGAAGTGCTCAGATCCAGAGACTTACTCCCAGGTGAAAAATTTTAGCAAATAAATATATATTCATACATACTCAGATAACTGCATGCACTCACCTAATTAATTTAGAGGGAATAATGCGACTGTATTAAAAAAAAAAGCAATAGATCTTATACAAACCAATACTAAGGAATTAATTCTTAGTGCAGTTCATTACTTTGTAAATTAATGAGTAAGTTTCTTTGGGAGGTCTGTGGGCTTCTGAAATACAGATGACTATTTTTTTAAAAGCAAAAGTTGAGTACTTTGGTGCCCGAGAGCTATTAATTCTCTATTTATAAATAATAATCCTGCATTTATCATTAATGTGTTTAAGTAACAGTGTCCAGCACAAGTTGCCTTATGAGCTCCAGCTTGTTTTGGTGCTGAAGTGACTGTGTTTTTTAGAAGAGCAATTTTAGTGTTACAAGCTGGGCACGAGCCGGCACCGTGCGCTGGCAGCCCAGAAGCCATCCACATCCCGGGCTGCATCCCTGGCAGCAGGGCCAGGGAGGGGATTCTGCCCTGGGGACATCCCACCTGGAATATTGTGTCCAGCTCTGGGGATCCCAATAGCAGAAGGACATGAAGCTGTTGGAGTGGGGCCGCAGGATGCCACCAAGGTGATGCAAGGGCTGGAGCCCCTCTGCTGGGAGGACAGGCTGGGAGAGCTGGGGGGGTTCACCCTGGAGAAGAGAAGGCTCCAGGGAGACCTTCCAGCCCCTTCCAGTCCCTAAAGGGGCTCCAGGAAAGCTGGGGAGGGACTCTGGATCAGGGAGTGGAGCCATAGGATGAGGGGGAGTGGTTATAAACTGGAAAAGGATGGATTTGGATCTGATCTTAGGGAGAAATTCTTTGCTGTGAGGGTGGTGAGCCCCTGGCC
Organism: Chionis minor; assembly: GCA_013398295.1. Classification (NCBI taxonomy): domain Eukaryota; kingdom Metazoa; phylum Chordata; class Aves; order Charadriiformes; family Chionidae; genus Chionis; species Chionis minor. Next base: position 31,240 of record VZSF01002037.1, on the reverse strand, counting down.
GGGGTTGCCCAGAGAAACCATGGCTGCCCCATCCCTGGAGGTTCAAGGCCAGGTTGGACGGGGCTTGGAGCACCCTGGTCTGGTGGGAGGTGTCCCTGCCCAGGGCAGGGGGGTGGAACTGGATGGTCTTTAAGATCTCTTCTAACCTAAACCTTTCTATGATTCTGTCAATGATAGACTTATTTAAATACATCGTATTGTCGTGGTATTGGCAGAGTTTTGCGGTTGCCACTGTCTCAGCTGGATTTTGAGTAGTCATGTCAACGCAGGAAGCATCATGCGCGAGGACATCTGATTCAGTAAATGGTTACATGGGAAAGAAAGGAGGTAGAGCATGCTGAATTACATTGTTTGGTATGAGTTTATTGTTTAATATGAGTTTTATAGTACAGCTTAGTCATGAGGAAGGTCTGGCCGAGCTGAAGCGCACAATCTCTTTGAAGCTCAGCCATCAGTTCCTCGTGCAACGCACTGAGGTGGTGTCAGGTGCAGAAATAACTTCAAGATTTTTTCTCATCTTCTGTGCCCTGGGAACATCCCAGTTTTGATGTACATTCCCTAACGGCCGCTAATAGTCTAAGTCAGGTCTTTGTCTTATTCTTAACCTCAACAGCTAGTGCTTAACAGCATTTGTTCTTAGATGAAAACACGTGGCCCACTTTAAATACTGAACTTCCAAATTTTATTTTTTTTTTAAATCTGACTGATTTCATGTTTGTGTTCCCTAGTGCCTATTTCCTGCCCTAGTTCTGATTAGTACGTATAAAAAACAAACAAAAAAACAACAAAACACCCCAAACAAAAACAAACACCTGGCAATAAAGCATCGCTTGTAGATGAAGGAATTGCAGAGGTGATGGCACGATACCGGAGCCGGGTCCACTCTGCAGATGGATCCAGGTCATGGTATAAGCTAAATTCGTTTGCACCACGTGTATTTTGCTGCTCGTTTAGCAGCCAGGTGATGCATGCCAGGGTGGGAAGCCCCTGCTCGGGGTGGAAAATGCTCTGGGAGGAATTTCTGTCACCTGAATACGAGCTTCCCGTTTGAGGCAGTAGCTGAGGGAGTGAATGTTGATAAATTACTAAGAGTTCAGAAAAGAATTATAGTGTTTACTGTACATAGCCTGCCTTTTGGTAAACACATGGGAAATTTTGTACTTTATCCAGGAGATCTTTATAGACTTGCTGTTAGCGTGCTCTGTAAGCACTTACTTGGGGGAAAAAGGCTCTTTAATCTGCAATTTTTTATAAACTACATGAAAACCTAATGGCTAGAAACCTGAAGCTATATTCTTGCAAGCGGAAGAAAGTTAAATGCTTAAACCCAGTAATAGCCATTGGAACTGTTTATATTTGTGCTGAATTTTCCATCAATTGCATTTAAATCAAGGCTGGGTTTTTAGTCGCTGCTTCTCCTGCCTTTTAAACCGAGCAACGAAAGGATGGAAAGCCTTGTCCTGAGCAGCACACCCAGCACGGGCATCGTTTGTGCTGCAAAAATGCAATAATTTCTATTAAAGGTTTTGTTTTCACATCCTTAGGAGAGAACCATTTGGGTGGGGTACGCCCTGTCACAGAACATGCTGTGTTACTTAGCAGTAGTGCAATTAATCTGATTTATTTTTTAATTATTGGTAGTATTTGGATTGATTGGGGGGGGAATGTTTTCTTGTTTGGTAAATATATTCGGCTGCAGTGTCATCTGCTGAAGTCAAGTTTGAAAACAAGGCAGCGGTGTGAGGGTACGGACACGTCTATCGTCTTTCCATGTGTATCGTGACAACGTAAATTCCTGGTTACAAAAGACCCATGTAATAACTTCCAGTATCTGGGTTATCCCAAATGAATACCATTGTGGAGGTCACTTTATAAGCCAGCTATAGTCTGACCTTTAACCAAAAAAAGATTAAATTTAAAATGCTTATTAGTAATCCTGGGGAATGAGCTATTTTGCCTGTCTTCCCCAAGATAAATCTGATTAATGCTTAAGTAATCTGTTGCATAATACATATAAATACGGCTTGGAAATAAAAACGAGCAGGGAGATGGCTGTCCGTACAGTCAGTGTGTCCTCTTAGCGCGGGGCTGCTCTTGAGATCAATGCAATCACAGGAACAATGACTAATATCTACTGAAGAGCTGTTTGCTCACCGCACCCGGGCTAGTTGCCACATTGGGCTTTGTATTTATCAAATTACAGAATGTTAGGGGTTCTGGGGGAACAGGGACCTCTGGAGATCATCTGGTCCAACCCCCCCAGCGGAGCAGCTCCACCTACAGCAGGTGGCACAGGATGGCGTCCAGGCGGGTTGGGAATGTCTCCAGAGTGGGAGACTCCACCACCTCTCTGGGCAGCCTCTGCCAGTGCTCTGCCACCCTCAAAGGAAAGAAGTTCCTCCTCATCTTCAGATGGATCTTCCTGTGTTCCAGTTGATGCCCGTTCCTTCTTGTCCTATCACTGGGCACCACTGGAAAAAGATTGGCCCCCTCCTCCTGGCCCCCTCCCTTTAAGTATTTGTAGACATTGATGAGATCCCCCCTCAGCCTTCTCTTCTCCGGACTAAACAGACCCAACTCCCTCAGCCTTTCCTCATAAGAAAGATGCTCCAGCCACATCATCATCTTCATGGCCCTTTGCTGTCCCCTCTCCAGCCGTTCCCTGTCCCTCTTAAACTGGGGAGCCCAGAACGGGACCCAGGACTCCAGTTGTGGCCTTGCCAGGGCAGAGCAGAGGGTGAGGATGACCTCCCTCCACCTGCTGGCCACGCTCCTCTTGTTGCCCCCCAGGATGCCATTGGCCTTCTTGGCCACAAGGCCACATTGCTGGCTCAAATAGGCATAGAGGTTTTGGCGATTGCTCCAAATGAGGTTGGGTTTTAGTACTTATATTTGCAGCACAGATTGAGTTCAGAATAAAGGCCTTAAGAATATGATGTAATTTATTTCTGGATGTGTTTGAAAGTGTAAGTTGCTATTGGAATGTTCCTGGTACAGTAACTGTATGAAACTGAAGTGGCTTAAGGATGCTGATACTGTCAACTAGTGGACCGTAGGCTGGCTTGTGAATTTGGGTATATGGAGAGGAACGAGGTAGTTCACTCAAAATTTATGGCTGGTTCAGCTCTCCAAATGCAGTTCACAAAGAAAAAAGAGATTCTGGTAGTGTTGGAACAGCCTTTGTGTTCCTGCTCTGCGATTTGTTTTATATTAAATAGTGGCACTAGAGCTTGAATATGGAGTATTGTGTCATACTGCTAATAATTAATAACAACATAGTAATAAACTATGAGTGACTATTAATGACTGTGACTAAACACCAGAGATGGTGGACGCAACTGAAGATTGCATCTATGTTTGGCATTTTATGAACTTGCAGTTTTTGGTTTGGATTTTTGGGGCTTTTACTCATTTGTTTGCTTGATTTTTATTTTTTTTTTTAAATTTAATTCCATGCAATACATTGCCTTCTTCTTTGGTCATTAACCCACTTTGCTAGCAAAACGTACACACTGCTGTGTTTTGTAAAGTTGTCTCTTAAAGCGGAAGAGAATTCCCCTGTGCGGGGAGAATTTAAGTGGAATGACTCATATGGCTACTGGGGAATTACAGGTACATTTTATATATACACAATACAGTGTTACTGTAACACACTGAAAGAAAAGGCAGTCCTAACTGAAACCCCCAGCACTTTCGTTACAAAGAAATTAGAAAAAAAAAATATTAAAAATTGGAGCAAGTAATCTGATAATAGTACTTACAAATGAAAAAAAAACAGAATTTGGGGAGAGTCAAAGCAAATACATGGAAGATGTTATCAAGAATTAGTAAAGTTCAGGGTAGAAATGTGTTTCAACTATAACTGAAACAATACTTATTACAAATGGGTGAAAGTGGTAGAACTTGTTTGGTATTTTTACTTTGGCAAAAAAGTAAAAAAAACCCCACAAAACCAAAAAACAAAAAAACCCCAAGCAAACCCCAAACAATTTTTTGGGGGAAAAAAGCTGCGTGTATGTATCACATTGAGTATTTAAAGATTTTTTTATTAAAAAAAAGAAATAATGTAGTGAAGTCTTGACAGGAGCGGCTTAAAAAGCGTGTCCAAACCCAGATGTTTTCAGGTCATTATATCCAAATAAAAATGTAACTCCTGGAGGACCTGAGAAATTCTCAGGACCATTAATTCTTGATTATAAATTTTGAGTGCTGAAGTTTCCAGTGGTCTGGAACAAACAAACCCAACCCTTGAGTAGCTGATGGTCTGTCAGGCTGGCATCTCTGAGACCCACAATAATAAGGTGGTCCATACAATCCAGACCAGTCAATATCTGTGTTTGAAAACAGAGGATGGCAACAGAATTTTTAGTGACTATTTGTATTGTGGTAGGAGATCTGTGAGGATTTCTTGCCTAAGAAATTATAGAAATTGGAAATCGACATAGCATCTATAGGCTAAGATTCATAGCCATCAAGTCTCCGAATAAGAAATGCTCACTGAGCAGGTATTTTATTTTTTTTTAGTGAGAGTCCTCACGAGGAGCCAGGGGTATATTCTTGATCCTGTACCCTCTAATATGTCATATAATAAATAATAAAACTGCAGTTGAAAAGCATATGCATGTATCATGGTAAATACTGAAGAATGTGGATGGCTATACAGAACTTTATAAATAGGGCAGAATTAAAAAAAAGAAAAAGGAATATTTTAATGTGATTGCTCCTATTGGCCATATCACAGGCAAGCCTAGGGGCTGGAGCAAATGCTTTCTTATGACCAAAAATCTTGGAGGTTCATCTTGAGTCATCAGCAGAAGGAGGGTGGAAGAGTGCTGTGAGAGAGGCTGTGGGATGGTGGTGGGGAAAATGCCAGGGTGGTGGTGCAGGAGATGGGGGACATCCATACTGAGGTCGGTGTGGCACAGCGTGCCAGAAATGTTGCCGCAGGTTTGGAGGAGGCTCAGAGAACGGCCATAAAAGGATCTAAAAGACTGTCATGGTTTGCTGGTTAAAAGCTACGAATCAGTCTGAGGCTGCTACTTCGTTCTAAGAGTTTACTAAGGAAGTCTTTGTTGTGTTGCGGGGTTTTTTTGTTTGTTAGTTTGTTTTTTAAATTATCTTTATTTTTTCACTTTAAAACAGGCTAGGACTAAGAGTAAAATCTCTCTTCTCTCCAGTTATATTCATAGCAGTTATATTCATAGGACCGCATCGAAAATCTTGGTTGTCGTGGGTTTGGGCTGGATCGGCCCAAGCAAGCCGAGCGACGGATGTTCCCTCTCTCCTGCCGAGCAGGAGAGAGAGAAGAGAGACTAGTTTAGTAGGAACTAAACTACTTTAATGAAATATAAAGAATAAAATAACAAAAAGAAAATAAGGAAATATATACAAAACCGTATCAAGCTCCCAGGATGACAATCACGTCACCAGCAGGCACTGGGGAAGTCCCAGACTGGACTCATCGGCGGAAGGGAACGGGATTCAGGAACACACGGGTTGGGATCAAAGGCAGACGAACAGACGGAGTCCTCCTCGGACACCGGCCATGGAAGAAGGAAAACCAGAGCAAGAGCCAAAAGCCCAAGCAAGTGGGCTGACCCTTTGATCCCTCAGCTTTTATCCTGATCATGATGCAGATGGGATGGAACACCCTGTTTGGTCAGTTTTGGGTGACCTGTCCTGTCCTCTCCTCCCCACAGGCGGGACCCCTCTAGGCTCTGCGCTTCCGACCCTCCAAGGAGGCAAATACCAAAGTTGTCTGGCATTGATCATTATCGCCATAAGGATAAGCCAGGGCCTCTCTGCATCCCGTGCCTTGGCATCAGCTGTAAACGTGGGTCTTATCACTCTGAGAAAGAACAGTTTTCTGCACAATATGTGCTAATTTCAGCAGTTAGAAGAGGCCTAGCTAGAAAGCAGAGTCACTGAACAAAATTGGTCCTATTTTACCTCAAACCAGGACATTGGTTTAGGTTCTTCTCTGGATTCAGTTACCACCTGGATCAAACCGCTGCTCCGTAATTGCGCACGTTGTTGCATCCCAAGGCTGATGAAGGTCTAGAACCACGTCTGCCAAAGCTCTGCTGCTTTGCTGAAAGCAAAGGGGTAAACGTGACGCTGCTTTCTCCGTTTTCGGGGTAGAGGATAATGTAGTTGTGGAGCTGTTCCTCATTCTGTTTCAATTTTGTCTCTAAAACTTTAATGGCTAGAGAAAAAGCTCCCTTCTTTTGTCTTGTAAATACAAACCAGCAACGTCCCTTCTCTGCCCCTGCAGTAATAAATTTTATATTATTCTGTTACCTGAGGATCTCAAAGAACAAGGCAAAGGACTGTAAATATTTTTTGTCTTCATTATGGATGAGGAAACTTGAGTGTCTTGCAAGAAATCATTATTAAAGCTCGAAACAGGACCCCTGATGTATAGTCTCACCTCTCAGCAGCGACTTGGCACAGTTTTCCTTGCACTTTAGTTAATGCATTTTGAAGTTAACGACAGTGAGAAGAATCTTCACGCCCTAGTGTGCATGCCGGTGCGTCTTTGTTTGTCCTTATTACTTAAATGCTCCTGGGCATGTCGCATCCCAAAGCTCTGCTGAGCCGGGCTTGGGGAGGGGAGGGCACGAGGGCTGAACCCAAAAAAATGCTAGTTGAGGGGGTTGGGAGGTGGAAGCAAAAAAAGGAAAATCCCCAGCTGCATTCTGGTTATACATTTTAATGCATTTGGGGTGTTGAGAGATCGGTATCATTTTAATGACAGATTTCTCTAGCGCTGGTCACACATAACCCTTGCTTTCTCGTTGGGATTAAGCGTTCAGCCTCTGGGCGTGATGGTGAGATCAGGTTGGGGAGTTTTGCTGGCCTTTCTTCACTCGCAGCAGAGAGCAAAATTGGGTTTTATTTGGTATAAATCTGTTATCTCTTTTAATCGAATTTAGAAATGTGACTATTGAATGCTTAGAGATAGTCCATCACATCAGTGTCACATTAAAGGCATCTCAGTTTGGTAATTTGCAATACAAAAACTGCTGCAATAAAAAAAATAAAATTGTACTGGCGAAGTACGATATTATCCGAATACGTTCAGAAAAATTTCCATGTGTATGATATGATTGGGAGTCTTTTGTCAATTGAATAACACTTAGAAATGCAGCGTCGCACAAAGTAGCTTAGCGCAGTGAGATGCCCTGCAACAGGATGCAATACATTTTTGTGAAAGCATTTCCTTTTTTTCCAATCTATAATGTAGCGAAAACGCTGCAGTAACGTTTTTCTCCTCGAGTGCCGAAGAGCTGTACCTGTAGGGCTGAATCCAAGTGAACTGCTTGCAACTTCATTTGCCTTGGAAGATGGAAATAAATTGCATCCTCTTGAGTTCCACTTGCTTAAGGTCAGTTTGGTGTGAGAATAAATATGCCCCCAACTCTTTTTTCAGTGCGTATTGACACAAATCGGAGGGTTTGTGGAGAGAATAATCAGTGATTGACTACAAAGTATGCTGGTAAAATGTGACAAAAGCTATGTCTTTAACATAAGATAGATGGAAAAAAGTAATTCATGACCTTTTGCTGCTGCAGAGTACATATATGTCCTCAGGTACCTCACCAAAAGTCTCAATTACTTGCTTAGCCATCTCTAAAAAGAAGATTAAATGACTTATCCTAATGAGGCTTTGTGAAGGTATGTATTTTTTTGCAAATAGTGTGGGATTCTCAGATACCAGCATAACAGGGGCTGTCAGAATCACATGCGCATTTGCAAATCCTATTTGTGGTTTTGAATTTCAACTACGTGTCATTGATTTAACGAGCATGGAAAATATGTGTATAGCTGTACGTCATTACTGCCCATTGTGTGCTCAAGAAAAAAGCTAAGTATGAGATGAGAGGTTTGGCTTTGTTTGGGGAAAATAAGTACTTACAGCTCACTGCTTTATAATTGGTTTTAGGTATATCTCTTCGTTCTTAAGCGTTATTACATGAAATAAAATCAAGAAATGCCAGCAACGTGGTAGGTGCTCTGCAGGCTGGAAAGTCAGCATAGCCCTTGCTTCCAGCTTGGTGTTGGTCCAGCGTTGGGCTCGATTGGTGCCTGTGGTGGGGTCTGTAGGTGGACCCGCTCGAGCGCTTTGCTTGACAAGCTCAGGCTGAAGAAGACCAAGAGGTTTCCCATCGCCTCCCCGTGGATGGAGCTCAGGCCACAAACGGCACGTTGGTGCATAAGGGATGAAATCAGGGTTGGTGCCTCCAATGGAACCAGGGCTTCATGCAAAGAATTTCTTGCCTGCTAAAGGTAGTCCATAGTTGGTTGATTATGTGGGCTTGATTATGGTGTACAAGTACCTTGTCAGAGAGAATACACCAAGTGCTCTTTAATCAAGTGGAGAAGGACTTAACAAGACCTTTGGATATCTTTATAATCAAGACTGGATGCCTTCCTGAAGAGCACTCTTCATTCAGACATGCTTTTGAGCTCAGGATGGGTGTGATTCTGTGCCCCGGCTTAGACGAGAAGCAAGATTTAATGGCCCTTTGGTCTTAAAATCTCCTCGCTCCTTTTTTTCCTTTCTCTAATGTAAAAATCTAATTTGCTGGACTGATCGGGTTGGGTTTTTTTATTTCTCAGCTGGAGATAATTGGTTGCGCTGGTGCAACAGTGAGTTGTTTTATCGGTCGAGTCTGAACCGGGTACTGAAATGCCTGCCTGGGTGCTCAGTGTGTCCTGCTTCCTTCAGCTCACAAAAACGCCCGAGTTCCTCACAAGGTCTTGGTCTTCCAGCCAAACGTATTCTGCTAAAGCCTTCGTTTTCAATTAGCAATCATTTCCTTTTTCTAACTTTAAATTTAATCTTCGTTGATGTCATTTTCCCTGTGTTTTTACTGCTGCTCCCATCTCTTGTCCTAACCAGGATCATAATTTAAATCAAAAAGGACCATTTCGTGATTTCAGAACTCGGTGCTTTTGAAGGGAAGGAGACTCTCCCGTATCAAGATCTGGATTCTACTTACAGATCTTGTTTGCTTCCTGATTTTTCACATCTGTTTTTATCTTCGGACAACTGACTTTAAAAAAAATAATATATATAATCAGAACAAACAAAAATACGCCCACTCAACAAGAAAGCTTTGCTTTTCTGCTCGTTAGCTCCCGTGTATTTAATTGCATATGTGAAGTTAATAATGTGTAGTTGTGGTGATTGCAAGAGTTGCCGTGCGATTCCCGGGCCAAAGGCACCAAAGTGGTCGGCTAAGACGTCTTCACACATGGCAGCTGTTGAGTTGTGCACCAAAACTTCCGCATCAGTTGCGCCTCCTGACGGCTGGAAGTTGCATCTCCATCTGGTTCCAGTAAGAAGTTGGAATATGCTGTTGTTGTAAATCCGTAAGGAATGTGCGCCACTAGTTAGTGTTTCTTTCTACTTGTATGGGAGAACCAGCTGATGACTTGGGAGAGGATCCTGGAAGATCTTGTAGCTGTTAATTGGGTGGGAATATTCGTTTATATTGTGTGATTTTTATGTTTATGTCAGGAAACAAGGAGCAATGTTTAATGGCTGGAGTCCAGCACATTTGTTTCAACATCTGCGATAAGAAAATGAAGTCATTTTCAAGAGAAGGAACAGACGCGTTGAAAAGCAACCAAACCCAACTGATTTCCCTGGTGTACGGTTCTGTTTGCTGGTATTTTCAGGCGCAGTGGGTGGGATTCGGGTCTAGGTTGTCACCTGAAGGTGGGTTGTCCCCTGCTCTGCGGGGATCCAGCCATGGCAGTCAGAGGCAGGGATTTAGCTCATCCCGACGTGGGGCACCCTGAGCTGGGCTCAGTTGCCCACCGGTGGTGTCTAGGGCTGGCTGAGACAGCCTCCGACACGCGGGGTTGTCCGTGTGGACACCTTTGGCCAGGCAAAGGAGAACTTGAGGCACTAATCTTTCTACTTATTCCTTCTCAATTCAGATTTTTTCAGGTTATCTCATTCTTCATTTTCTGTGTTTTCCTTACTTGAAACTATCCTTGTCTTCGCTCGCCAGCCACGTTTATGAACTTCCCCTTTGCAACTCCAAAATAGTGTCGTTAATCCACTACCACTCTTCACTTTACCGCATATTTCTCTCTTTTCTTGCCTTCTGTGCCTTTTCCTGTGGCTTTCCAAGACCTGGCTTTAATACCAGGCTATAAACAGTCCTTTCTCACTTTCCCAAATGCTGGTATTTTTCTGCCTTCAAATTGTTCCCTTGGGTTCAACCTGTAAGCAGCTCCAAGATTGCCATTTGATACACTTTTTATATGTCTGTACTATGATTTTTCTATTTTCCCCGTCCATAAGAATCCGTGAACCCTGTGGTCTCTCATGTCCTTTTTATTGATCAGCCGTTTGATGTTCCCCATTCCCAACCAAAAGAATGTTGGTTTGTTTTGTGGTCTGGGGTTTTCTTGTTGGTTTGTTTTGGTTTGGTTGGTTTTTTTTCAATGGGTGATAACTGTCCCTTTTGCTCTCCTAGATCCCGGTTTGCACAGGCAGCAGTTTTTCCTGCAGCGACCGTCGAACGTGGTGGCCATGGAAGGGAAGGATGCTGTTCTGGAGTGCTGCGTTTCTGGGTACCCCCCTCCCACCTTCACATGGCTGCGAGGAGATGAAGCGCTCCCCGTCAGGTAGCTCAGTCCTGCGTGGGTTGTGTAGCTAACGCAGCGTTTCCTTGAGCCAAAGTACAAGCAAACCCCTGCGTAACGCTTTAAATTCGGCAGGGTGGATTGGGAAGCCGTGGGATTTTCCTCCTCACGCGGTAATGAGACTGGCTGTGCCTCTCACCTCCTGCAATAACTCATCTCTGCGCCGATTCCAAGGGCGCAATTTAATCATAAATGTCACCTGGCTGGTATTTAAAATGGAAGCATAAAGCTATTAACAGCAAAAATCACAGCTGAGTGTTACTTCCAGCGTAATTTACTGTGTGTATTTTTCTAGATAGAGATGGCACCTTTAACGCACTGTAGACACGTGTTATCAATGTTTCAGGTCCAAAAAGTATTCGTTACTGGCTGGCAGTAACTTGCTCATATCAAACGTGACCGAGGACGATTCTGGGACGTACACGTGTGTAGTCACCTACAAAAACGAGAACAGCAGCGGCTCCGCAGAGCTGTCAGTGATGGGTGAGTACGTGAATGACTCCCACTTTTCCAACAAGGTTTTTAATTACTCCCCTTTCCGGAATGATTTAATTTTCGGAACACTAGCCAACTGCAAACTGGCCAAGTCCCTTCCCTGTTTCGGTCAGGTATTTTACACCGTGGAAACCGCATCCTGTAAATCTTTGGATACCTCCCACCATGCCCAATAGCCTTGTTGTCGCGAAACATCTTGTGGTATCAGATGCTAATTGCTGCTGCCTTCTGTACACGGTCCTTTCCCTTTGTTTTTCCTTCCTGAAGCCTTTTTTTTATTGCTATTACAATGGATGCTCCTGCTGTGCCCGGTGGAAAGCACAGTGGGTTAAAAGTCAGGTTTGTAGCAGCTTTTTTAACGTTCAGGTTTTTTTTATTATTTCATGAACAGTCACTGTGGTAAGATAAGACAAATCAACGCATTCAGCATCTTCTCACCAAATTAACCAAAGTCCAAGTAAATTCAGGGAAGTCCTCACTTGGCAGTGATGCTCTGAGGGTGCCCCCTGTTAAACCTTACGAACGAGACCCTGATTCCCTCCCCGCCCCCAGCTCCTTCCTCCTGGCAAATATTAGTGGAAACTGAAATATGTTTAAATTCAGGAGCTGCTTTTTTTCTTTCTTCTTTCTTTAAACCATTGAACAATAGCAGAGTACATTAGTGTTATTCAGTCAGATCTGAAGAACGACATAGTTAATACTTAGTCAAACAATAACAGGTTTCCATGGGCTGTTCATTTTGCATTCTGGCTTTAAAGCTTATGCATGAAAAATACTTTCATTAGTGAATAGAGCCTTAGTTTGGATTATAGGATATTCAGTGCTGGTATAACAATATCCTTTTATCAAGCCATAATAAAATATAATAATTACCGATGACGGCGGGTTCAGTTCCCTTTCTTTTAGGTACATTAATGTGATACATTGTTTTACCGGGTAAAAACAAAAAGGTGGCGTGATAATTGTGGAAGTTCATTTATTATGGAATTTTTTTCATTATGAGGAATCAAATATTGAAAAGGCAGGTAAGTTGTTGGGCAGTGTACTTTATTTGCCTTCCCGAAATATGTTGATTTTAAATCTGGTGTGCTGGGGGTGACTAATTGTTGCCGGAGAAGTAGAAATAAATTGCATGGGTGTTTCGCCCCCAACAATAGATTGCAGTATGCCTTGGTAAGAGCAAGGGATCGTTGCATAGATTATTGCATACATCACTTCTGACCGTGTGGTTCCCAGGAAAATTGATAGGAGTAAGATTCTCAGTCCTTTATGTACCTCCTGAAAAATTTACTCCTGTCTGTGCTCGGTCTGTAAGGCATTGCGCTTTGGCTTCGTTAATGCCTTCTGCTCTAAGTGTGGCATGCGGAAATTAATTACCCGAACTTTCATGCACTTTGAGATGCAGTTGTCTTCACCCTCTTTGGTAGCTCAAAGATTTCCTCGGTGAAGTTTCTGTTCTCATGTGGCATTCGCGGATACGGAGCGGATAAAGAACATGGAGCTGTAACTTAGGCACAGTATTGATGTACATTTCTTATTTTCGTCAGTCAGATCACTCAGTTGTGAAAGACCTGACAGAAAATGAAACACCATGTTCATGTATGTTTGTATTAATAACAGAAAATGTTCAAAGGACTCGAAAGAAATTACATGAGTAAACCGTTGAGGTGATGACAGCGATCCCCTGCTATCTGTCTTTCCAGAGCAATATTCCAAGGCTAGTAATTTGCTCAGAATCTGTTTGGTTTTGGAATCCATCCTTACCAGTAGGAAACTCTCAAATGTATTAAAGTTTCTCATGTAATCATTCTCTCTCATAAACAGAATAATTAATTAAAAGTTCTGTTTTCTTCTTCGGCTAGATACAAATGCACATATTTCTGTGTGTTCCCTTAGAGTTCCGGTGCTTGTTTATTTAACCGGCTATAAATTGCTCATCAGTATTTTGTTTGCAAGACTTGCGTTTTTTAATATTGATGTAATCCGTTAATTGTCAATGGATCTGTAGTGCAAAGAGGGATAAGCGAGACAGCGGCAGTCAGCATGCAAAGAAAATTTTAACAGTCCAATAATTATCTCCTCTGAAGTTTGAGTAGACAACATCAGATCAAAGTTAGTTACATCGCATGGTAGCACGATGCTTTTGATCTTTTAAATAATGAGGCTATTTGCAAGAAACAGAGAGTATTTCACAATGGGGTTCCTCTTAGTTCTTTTCAAAGACCCTAAAAAGAACCCTTTCTGCGTTGGACACGGGCCTACAGTTGCAAGAGGTGAATGAATTGTCAAGAAGAGATAATACGTTTTGCTAAATTTTAATTTTGTACTGTGGTCTTTTGGCAGTGTTTTAGCCACATCTCCCTGCGTAGCGAAAATTAGAAGGTCTGGTGCAGATTACCTAGTTACTATAGAAATCGGTGCAGATTACCTAGTTAATATCTAAATCATCGGCACGCTTGGTAGCTTTAGAGAATTCAGCATTTACAGAAATGTCTGAAGATGGTTAAATGTGTCAATGTCAACTGCAATTATTTTCTAATAATTTCTTAGTTTTTTTAGCAAAGCAACGCCCCTACCCCGACTCCCTAAATGTTCTGAAAGTGACATAAATGCAAAAAAAAAAAAAAAAGCTATCCATACCCTATACCTACATGTGGGATCCCACTCTGATTGCATACCACTTTGGCGGTGGGAGAAATGCCTGGGATTTCAGGTCCTGGGAAAGATCTAACTCTGTAAACCCAGTTTTCTGTAGGTGGTCACAGCTGAATTGATAGGTTTGCTGATACTCCATCATACGTAATTTCTTTTTCTTCCTGCTTTGTGTTCGGGTTGTCCATAATTGTATCAAAGAGCAAACTATAATTGGAGGGGGAGAGCATCACGTCTTCTGAAAGCTGAATTTTTGTCAACTATTCTTTGTATAATAACACATATATTCAGTATCACACTATCAATGCCTTTGAATCAAGCAGCTATTCTTAAATGGATCAGGATTGAGAGTAATATATTTTAATTTTTTTTCCTAAAATGTCCCTTAAGGCGGAGCAAAGAGGAGAAAAGTCTTCCCATAGTGTTGGGTCAGGAATGCTGGTCTGAGGTACTTTCAGGTCACTGCCTGAAGTAAATGAAAGTAGGAGCAAAGAGCAAAAAGAAAGCCTGGATCTGAAAGACTGTGTTTGCAGAAAAACACTATTGCTAACTTGTAGTGATCATCCATATGTATAAGCTCTGTTGCTGTTGCCAAACTGCAATTTGGAAGCATTTTTTTTGATGCAAATGCCTTTTACTAGGCAGTTTTTAACATGAAGTGTGTTTAGCACTAGTTTTGTTTGCCATTGCGGAAGAGAAGCCACATCCAAGGTGTAAGACCACGTGAGACGAGTGGCTTATAAAATCTCCTAGCGCTTTTTTGACAAGAATGAGCGATCGTAAGCACTGCACGTCTCGGGCAAATCAGTTTTACTCCTGACTCGGCCGCATAAATTCCTGTAGCAAAATGGTTATTCCGAGATGAAGGTCAGGGAAAACACTGAATAAACCCGGCGTGGATCATGTCGGCGTGTGCGAATCACTTAGGTAGAGAGCAGTATTAAGAAGGAAGCCTGCATCCCCGTAACGCGGTTTGACACAGCGATGAAAGCATGAAAAATGAGAAACCTTCCACTGTCGCCTTCGTGAGCATCGCTGAGGCTGATCTCGCCCAAGTGCACCAGTCCGGAAATATTTACAAAAGCGCTTATAGTCTGTTGCTGAAGTTAAAAGTCAAAGCCAGCAGTGTACCCTATTGATATATACTCATTGAAAAATAGATTTCCAAAGTACAGAAGACTATCCGCTATTATCACAGAATCACAGAATGTTGGGGGTTGGAAGGGGCCTCTGGAGATTACCTGGTCCAACGCCCCTGCCAGAGCAGGACCACCTACAGCAGGTGGCACAGGATGGCGTCCAGGCGGGTTGGGAATGTCTCCAGAGTGGGAGACTCCACCACCTCTCTGGGCAGCCTGTGCCAGTGCTCTGCCACCCTCAAAGGAAAGAAGTTCCTCCCCATCTTCAAATGGAACGTCCTATGGTCAAGTTTGTGCCCATTCCCTCTTGTCCTATCACTTGGCACCACTGGAAAAAGCCTGGCCCCCTCCTCCTGGCCCCCTCCCTTTAAGTATTTGTCGACATTGATGAGATCCCCCCTCAGCCTTCTCTTCTCCAGACTAAACAGACCCAACTCCCTCAGCCTTTCCTCATAAGAAAGATGCTCCAGCCCCCTCATCATCTCTGTGGCCCTTCGCTGTCCCCTCTCCAGCAGTTCCCTGTCCCTCTTAAACTGGGGAGGCCAGAACTGGACCCAGGACTCCAGTTGTGGCCTCCCCAGGGCGGAGTAGAGGGGGAGGATGACCCCCCTCCACCTGCTGGCCATGCTCCTCTTGTTGCCCCCCAAGATGCCATTGGCCTTAAGTATTGATCAGCATTGGTGAGATCCCCCCTCAGCCTTCTCTTCTCCAGACTAACAAGACCCAACTCCCTCAGCCGTTCCTCACAGGAAAGGTGCTCCAGCCCCCTCATCATCTTTGTAGCCCTATAAACCTGTAGCGAAGCAGGTGGGTCTTCAGTGGATGGCCATGGCAGATGCTCTGCAGAAGCTGGTGAACCCAAGAAAATGTGAGTAACCCGAGGATCTGCTCCGCTGCCATCCCATGCTGAGGGATAAATCAATCTTGCTCATGTCTTGCTGTCTTGTTGAAGAAACCACATACGGAGCAGGCCATTTAATTATCTTCTGCTCTGAGTTTATGGGTCTGTATGGAGCAGGGCATATGTTTATGGGAGCTGGCGGATAAAGCAGCACAGTAATCTGCCATAAATCTCATGGTGGTTTACTTCAGGCAAAGATGAGACAAATGAACATAAAACCCAATCTCTCCCCAAAGCAAAGACTCTCTCTCCCATTTGTTTTCCTGCTAAGTTTCAATACTGCAAAGTTCGGCGTAAATGGAAGCCGTGATACCATTCATTATATTTCCTTTAGGTGTAACTTTGAGTCTGCGACACGTAGTTTTTCCATCCCTACAGCTCCTCTTCCACCAAGGAGACAGGCACGTCCAGCCTTTTGGTCACCCCCAACTTTTCCCAGAAGGTTGATGGAGCTGAGATATCTACTTCGCCCTGAGATGAGAGAAAATTAATGGGACCTGAAAATAGGAAGGTCAAATATTTAAATTAGCCTTTGGGAAGGGGCTTCTTTTTCAGGGTATCCTTGTGGAACAGGCAACCCAAACTCGGTTGGAAATACCAGGTTTCCCTGCTGAAACGTAACCGGGCTTTGTAAGATGAAGGTGCTGGACTAGATGGATCAATAAGTATCCCTGTGTTCACTCCCCTTTATTTAGAGAATTTTAAAAATGTATTACCTAATCAATAGCGTTCAATGGCTTCACAGAAACCGGTTATATTTTCCATCCAGGAAAAATAGATTTGGAGAGTGGTTAAGATGAATTTTATGCAACTGAAGCTGAAACATTTCCCTTTGAAATCATTTACCTACCATCGCATTGCTATCAGAGAGCATGGTATGGTCCCGTGGTGCTAAATACAGGTACGGACAATAAAATAATATTATGGGGGTACCATGGACCTGTTGGAGCGGGGCCAGAGGAGGCCACGGAGATGATGCAAGGGCTGGAGCCCCTCTGCTGGGAGGACAGGCTGGGAGAGCTGGGGGGGGTTCAGCCTGGAGAAGAGAAGGCTCCGGGGAGACCTTCCAGCCCCTTCCAGTCCCTAAAGGGGCTCCAGGAAAGCTGGGGAGGGACTTGGGATCAGGGAGTGGAGATGTAGGACCATGGGGAACAGTCTTAAACTGAAAGAGGAGAGATTTGGATTAGGTCTTAGGAAAAAATTGTTGCCTGTGAGGGTGGTGAGCCCCTGGCCAGGGTTGCCCAGAGCAGCTGTGGCTGCCCCATCCCTGGAGGTTCAAGGCCAGGTTGGATGGGGCTTGGAGCAACCTGGTCTAGTGGGAGGTGTCCCTGCCCAGGGCAGGGGGGTTGGACTACATGGTCTTTGAGGTCCCTTCCCACCCAAACCATTCCATGATTCTACCCTGTGCCTGGTCTCAAAACGTTAGCTAATCCCTTCAAGGAATTTTTTTTTTTTTTCATAGTTAAGAAATTAAAAATTACAGTACTAGCAGAGAAACAACATTGCTAACATGAAAAACATAAGGGTGGCAACCCCCAAGGATGGGGGTGGGGGGGAAAGGGACCTGTCCTTGCTGAGGCTGGTGGATGAAGAGTACTTTGTTAATGGACCTTTGAAGATGGCGTAGAAGTTGGAGTCTGCATAGCTAAATGCCTGGCGCTTCTGCAGTCTTGTTGAGTCAGCGCAAGTATCAGAATCAGCAGTTTTTGCAGAAATTTTTGCGCTTTTCCTTTTATGTGTGAACATGCTTGACATTCTGATGCTTTTATATATATATTTTTTAATATATCTTAAACTACAAAAAGCAGTTCAGCCAAGCAGAATGACTGGCTGATCCAGCACCCTCAATGAGTCAAGAGACTCATGTCAGGACTGAATGCCCTCGAGACAGACACAATATTTGAGTAGGCGTGCGCGCAGATATCTCTGCTGCGAATTTAAAGCTGGTTAAATTATGTATTTTTCCTTTTTAAACAGCATGATGTTAATCTGTGGAGCTTCCTATCTGAGCATAGCTTTGGGACTGGC
>VZSF01002037.1:0-13343 GCA_013398295.1 Chionis minor | reverse complement strand
ATAGCTTTGGGACTGGCAGGTTTGTAGATCGAGTCAAGATCTGGCATTGTTTTAATGGGAACAAGCACATTGAACACCATAGAAAACAGGATTTTGGCAGTGTCTCTTCCATGTGTTTTAATATATAGATAGAAGATACGTATATATGCGTGTGTATATATATATTTTTTATATATGTGTGTGTCAACTTAAGGGTTAACTTAATCCTTTATGGGAAAAGCATCCGCTTCCATATAATAATACAATATAATAATTATAAATAATTATTATATATTAATATAATGTGTGCATATGTTATTCCATACCTATTTACCACAAAGTTCCTCCCACCTTACTGCGATGCTGTTGATGCTGGTGTGAAACCGGACTGGAACGAACAGCAAGCTGATCTTTGAGAATTTCCATAGAGGTTTTTCTTTCCAGTCCTGTTTGCTCTCTTATGTTGCTTTTTGAGCGCTTCAAAGAATTTGTTCTGAGTGATTTTTTTTTTCCGTTAATGGAGTCTGTGAATAATGAGCTGAATGCCCACTCGCAGGTAAAGGGAAGCTCATCCTGGTAACAGTGGGTGATTGAAGGACAGTCAGCTAATTTTTATTGCCGTGGATGGAATTGGGAGTTGAGTGCCTAATTCAGGCCATTCTGGAAATGTAATTCCCATCAGTGCGTCACGAGTATCAAATACTTACTCAGCACCTGACACTTGTAAAAAGCACTTGAGTGAAACTCCAGTGTTGCTGTTTTCTGATAACGGTGTTTAAATTCAATCCTATTAAAAATAAATATATCTAACAAGCTCTGCGATACCGATACTCACTTGGCCGATCATAGGGAAATTGCGGTGTCTGGGTCTGATCGACAGGTTTATGTTTAAGGGAAAAAATATTGGTATAAAAATCCCTTTGAATCCACAGGAGAACGAATGTTGGAAAGATTGACTATACTAAATCTATGCATAGTCTGATTTTTGAACTTTCCTTTTGGTGGATCAGCCTGCAATAGTTGCTGAGCATTTCTGCCAAACAGCTTGTTAAAGAAGCTGTTTTCTCTCCGCCGAGGGAACTTTGCTGCTGCCGGAAACGCCGTGCGCGGTGGCATGTTTGTGTGCGGAGCCATCGCAGGGACCGCGGGAGGATTTCCTCCTGGCACCACGGAGGGAATTGTGCCCCACACAGTCATGCCAGTCTAAATCTTGGCTTACAGCGTGGAACCAGTGGAGAGTTCCCTGTCCCAACAGGTGACGGCACGCTTTGCCGCCCCGGATACCTTCCACCAGCTCTAAGTGATGGTTTCTATTGGGGTTCTCGGCTCCGTAGGACTTTGCGTGTGTTTAAGATGGAATTTTGCTTATGGGCATAGGTGCTAAATGAGGTTTAGAATCCCAGAATCCCAGGTTGGAAAGGGACCTCAAGGATCAGCTGGTCCAACCTTTCTTGGCACAAGCATGGTCTAGATGAGATGACCCAGCACCCCGTCCAGCTGAATCTTAAAATGCCCAACGATGGGGAATCCACCACTTCCCTGGGGAGACGGTTCCGATGGCTGATTGTTCTCACCGTGAAAAAGAAATGCCTAAACTTTGGGAGCCAGTTCTGACCCTGAGCAATACTGAGGAGCTGCTTAACCTTTGGAGACTGAAATCTTTTTCTTTTTTCCTCTTTGCTCGCTTGCTTCTTGGTTGGCTTCTTAAATACCACCTTGGGTTGAGAAATGGGCAGGGGAGCTGGGAGTTGTGTGCGCAAAAGTTACCGTTAACGGGGACTCAGTGAGAAGTGAAAAACGTGGGTTCGCTGTTGGGGGTCAGCTTGACCTTCAGTGAGGTTTGGGAGCTTGAGTGCCCGTTTGAGCAGCTCCTTTGTTGGTCCAATGCATTTTTTTTTTGTTGTTTTCTGAAGCTCTAAGTGGAGGACAGGGGCGTTTTTGCATTAGAGCTGGAGGGAGGGAAAAGTTTAGCTTCAGTGGTGGGACTGTGCCAAGTATGATACCAGAAGACTTACAGCTACTGTTTCACCAACTTTTAATGTATGTGGGTATTAAATACATATTTTCTGTATAAATTCCCTGTGGTTCAAAAGCACCAGCCTTATTGCTGTGTTACTGTGTAATAGTTGCGTAACACTAGTTAATACTTTTTGGTATTTGTATTTAAGTATGAATTAAACCTGTGTCTTCTGGGGGTTAAACATGATAAAACAAAACATAGCGACACCTGGAGAAGTATATTTTCTTCCACTGTGCAGCTCCTCAGCAATGGCATCTATCACTAGCATTCAGCTGCTTCTGTGAATGTCCAATAATGACGCCAGGAATCTTTCATAGTATGGTATTATAATTAATATATTAGCATGGTTTAGCACCGTGCTATTTTCCGTTAAGGAGAGCATGCTATATACTTTCCAAAAAAAAAAAAAAAAAAAAAAAAAAATTTGAAAACAGTAAGTAAAGATGCGAATGCAATGAGAGTTTCCCCCTCTTGCTGGCTGGATTTGCGAAATAAAAACAACAGATGTCTCTGTATGTTTTAAACAGCTCGTTTAAAAAAAAAATAGAAAAAACATTTTTTTTAAAAAAGAAACACAAGACCAAGCCCTAAATGTTTTAAGCAGAAAGGTTCCTAAGACAGGAGTGGTTCCCAATCCTTAACCTGACCCTTGGCTGTTCAGCTCTGACTTTCTGGTTTTTTCTGTGTCTCAGTGGAGAGAAGAGCCTACAGCTGGGTTACTGCTGAGGACCATCTTTCCTCTCTTGTACTATACATTGAAAATAGCATGAAAATATATTGTAAGCAGAGAAGTGGTTTCTTTTGCATCTTGGAGTGGTTTGCTCTCTGTTCCTTGAGCTCTCCAGAGCACTTTCTGCAGCAAAGTGCTCGCCAACGTCACCCTGGTGCTTGCAGAAGGCAGTCAAGGTATGTAGATATTGCAAAGCACTCTCCTGGCATTTAAAACTAGAGAAAATATTTATTTTTGGACTGTGTTACAGCTGGTTTTGGTTTACAACCTTCCAAGAACCAGGTTGCACGCGTAGATGAAAGCAGATGCCGCTATGGGGCGGTGGGGTGGGCTGTGGTTTCTCAGTTTCCCTTCCAGCCTGATTTTTATCATCCTTAGCAGAGAAATTTTGCGATGGAGGGAAAAATAGGTGTGTTTTTCTTTTTTTTTTCCTGAAATGTCACATCTTTAAAATCAGAGTTTCACAGGTAAGGGGGAAGTTGGCATTGCTGCGCTTCCATGCTGTTGCGATCCCCTGTGCTCCCTATTCATAACAGGTGATGGATGGCAGCGTTCGTTAAATCTTTTTTTTCTCCCCTTTGCCTTCTGGCTCTGGTTTCATTCAGAGTGATTGGCCATCGGTTTGATTAATGGTTGTAAAAGGTCCTAAATGAAATGAATGGTGAACTGCACTCAGTTACGGAGTAGTTCCCATTAAACTACGTAGTTAACGCGACTTAATGCAGCTGCCAAAATTCAATTATTAAAAAAGAAAGCAGCAGAGTGTCCGAGACTGAAAAATGTCTGTTACTTGTAACGAATGTATCTAAGCGCTATTCCCGTGCCTTTTCCCAGCTTTTTGCTATTCTTCGGATTCCAGAAAGGCTTTTATGTTGGCTTCAGTAGGATGCTGGGAGAGTATTTACAGCGGCGATCTGTTAAAACCACTCGGGACTTGGAGACGGCTCAAATTCAGCGTGTGAAGTATGTATATTCCGGTTGCGAGGGAGAGGCTCTCAAAAGTCTTTTGAGCAAATGATTCCGATTAGTTTAACTAGAAAATATTGAACCGAGCGTACAACAGGCTTCCTACGAGGTGGCTGGGTTAATATGTACATTTATCAGCTTAGACAAACAGTTCGCTATGCCGGGGGAAAGAGCGAACTCAATTTAGACACTGGCTGCATCATCGTTCATAGGAACTGCATAAACAAGCTGGCAATGAATTCGCTACGACTGCTAAATAATTGCGGCTTTTGAAATAACAGGGTTTCTTTTTTGCCTGCTGCCCAAGGGAGATGTTCAACACAAGCGCGAGTTCTTTTTCATAAGTATATTTAGATATATAGTTACGCGGTTAACAGAAAATTACTTTTGTGCTGCTTGTAATTCCGTATCTTAGTGCAAAATCTGATTAGAATGTGGTCCTGGATGCTAAAAAAGCTGCCGAAGTGGCAACATTTTCCATTGGAGAATGAACGCAGCCAGCCCGGTGCCTGGTGATGGTATTTATTATATATATACACACGCAGCCACTTTGCATTTCTGTGAAATACCAACTTCACCCACTATTAGCCCCAGCAGCCGAGCGATGCCAACCCCACCGGCGAGCAGAGCTTTATTCTCAGCTGTGGAAATTGGACCCGACCGCTGCACGTTGAGTTGAAGCCAGAGTTTAAAATACGCACCATTTCTAACGTACTTTTGGAATAACTTTGACTTTAGTTAGTTTTGAAGGACTTGCATGGCTGACGTCTTTCTTTTTTTTATTTATTCCCTTTTTAAACCTCGGAGGTGTCTTAGATATGTGCAGTGTGGGGTTTGCGAGCGCTGTTTTGTCACAACTTAGCTAATTAAAGCATAGCCGTAGGCCAATTAAACGCAACCATGAGTGGTTTCAACCACCTTTTTGTACATGAGATGAAATTGTGAACTCCAATTTGTTTTCATGGAGAACACAGTATCTTCCAAATTAATGCCAAGGTCTGTAGAATGGAGTTGGAATGATATTTAGAAAAGCTGGAGCTCTTTTATGAGTTGGAAGCAGTTGAGTTCAGTGTCTTGTCACCGATGCTGCCCATGAGCTGAAGGGAAATCTGTGCAGAAGCTCCTTTTCGAGGGGCAGTTTGAGCCTGAGCTCTGGGTCAGAATGAGCTGGAAGTGAAACCTCCCATCCAGCATTTTTAAAACTGGTGTCAGAAGCGAGCCTTGGGAAAAAAAAAATTAAAAAATGAGTAACTAAATAAGCTTCTGTGTTTTGGTTCTCAAAGAGCTTTCCAAGATTGGGCATGGAACAGCACAGGCTGCCGAGACGTGTAGTGCTGAGATTCACGTGGGTTTCAGGTTTTGGATAGAAGGACTTTGAGCCTCATTGCTGTGGTGGTAGTCTATGGAATTTATTTTTTTCTAGGACCTTTTGTAAATAGGCAGAACAAGAGAAGAGGAAAAATAATATAAATTTTCATTCAAACCGGTGTGGGTTTTTTTTTTTTTGCATGCAATTTTAGGGAAAAAAGAAGAGAATTGAGATGGGGAGAAGCTTTCATTGCAATTTTTTAGCTGTTTCCCTCTGATCCTGCTAGATGACCATGCGCAGAAAGGGCAAGTAGAGCAAAAACCAGAAAATGCAGTTTTTCTTTCTGGTTCTGACCTGTACTTTATACCCGCTCTGGGTAGGATCATACTGCTCTTGAGCAGCGTATCTTTTTTGTGTAGCATTTTGAATATTTTTTGAATAGCTTTTTGCTCAGTTGGTTCACTCGAGTAATCTGTTTCCCTTTCTTTACTCCTTTTTTCCTTTGTTTTTACGTTCTTACCTGTGTATCATTTGCCTAAATCTTCAGTCTCTGCTTCGCGCTAGTTTGTAGCACGGAAGATTTCTTTGGCCATCTCTATGCACCAGCACAAGGACGTCTGTCTAGTAAATACTCTTTTTTAATGTGAAGTTATCTCTTCTGTGACCTCTTCAAAACCTTTAATTATTTAACTTCTATTTTCCTGTTCCTCTTCCCACCGATTTCTGTGGATTAACTGAAGGAGAGCGAGCTATTACGTGCAAAAAGTTTACTTTTTGAAGATAGCAGAAAATTATTCCCATTAAAGAAAAACGGACGTGGGGGGTTTTTTGGGTTAAATCAGGTTGTTAAAAAAAAGACGCTTGCATTACAGGGTAGGAGGGGAGGGTATGAAGGAATTCTCTCCTGTGAGGGTGGTGAGCCCCTGGCCGGGGTTGCCCAGAGAAGCTGTGGCTGCCCCATCCCTGGAGATTCAAGGCCAGGTTGGACGGGGCTTGGAGCAACCTGGTCTAGTGGGAGGTGTCCCTGCCCAGGGCAGGGGGGTGGGACTGGATGGTCTTTAAGGTCCCTTCCAACCCAAACCATTCTATGATTCTTTTTGGTGCCCACCTGCGCTGATCTTTTCTTGGGAGACCTTGGACAAGCCACCGCTCCCTGCTGTTTACAATGTAAAAAACCTGATGTTCTTTGAGAAGCGTCAGACACTACTTATTTTGTGAGTGGATGGATGCTGGAAAAAGTGTTCTCCACTGATAAAATGATAAAAACGCCTCGGTCGTTTTCTTTTGCAGAGAGTTGCTGTCTGAGGAGCAGTAAGATGGTGATCTTTGAGCCCGAGGTGGGCGCTGGAGGCTGTGGAGCTGCCCCGGTGCCAAGCATTATGCAAATGCCGCTGGCTCGTTGTCGAGGCCAAGCTCACACGTCGCAGAAAGGTTAGGAGAAGCTTCTGAAAGGTGCATTTAGGGAATAATTATAAAGATAGTGAGAACTGGGCGAGGACAGAATCATGGAAACCACTGAAGGATGAAATTTCAAGAGGGGGAGCGTGTCCAGCAGTGCTGGAAATCATTGGAAAGATCTGTGGGCTAGAAATAGCTTCCACATTCGCTTTTCAGTAAACACTAAAGATTTTAATGATTTCCCCACTATCTTTCCTCCTACTCCTCCGCTGTACAAGTAGCTTCTTTATCACAAACCATTTTTCTTTTTCTTTTTTTTTTTTTCCTTTCCGCCTTCTGATTTCCCATTAATAGCGTCAGTAGAAAAGGAGTGAAAAGAAAAACGACCCTGTTGGATAAAGGGTTAAAGCGAAACTGTTCCACGCCAATTTTTTTGTCTGGTGGAGTAACGGTTCCTTCTGCAGATGCTGCGCCGCAGTGTCTGCGGTACGCTGCAGCATTGTTTTGGGCTTACTCTCTTAAAAAAACCCAAAACACAGCAGACTCAGATAATTCACAGCTTTAAGCAGTTCCTGACCTGGAGGCCATCAGTTAATGCTTAATGGGGACAACTTGTCCTTGCTTATGTCCTTTTCTAATATTTCTGTGGGTAAATAGAAGCATTTTTTACCGTGAGCACCAGGTGCACGAGTCGCATGTTGAGTTCTGTTTGCCAAACAAGGTGGGAATTTCCCTTCGGTACCGTAGGTGCCACTGAAAAAGAGAATTTTTTCTCCGTGACTGTCTAATATGGATTTGTTGCATAAAATCAGTGCGCGAGGTGGGTGTTGCAAGATGGTGGGTATGTCCATGCTGGGGATCGAGGAGCTTCAGGTCATCTTGAAGACAGCACAAGCTGTGGTCATTCCATGTCTTGTATGCATAGGAGCTGTAATATTTACAGGTAAATACCTCTGTTCTATTTAGGGTTGCAGAATGATGTAAAATCGTGGCCTCTCGGTTAATGAAATGATTTTGGTTGATGTTATAATCCATATTTATAAATGAACTTGGCAGGTGGAGCTGGAAGAGAGACAGCCTTGCCTGCAATATGTTTTCAGGCAACGTTGTCACAGACAGTTGAGGTGATTGCATCTATTCAATAACGGTGCTTTTATAGTGAAAAAAACAATTTGGGCTTCTTTTTCCTGGGGAAAAAAAAAAAGCAAAATGAAATTAAATAGCTTGCTTAGAAATACGTATTTCCAAGCCAGGATTTTTTGTAAATGAAATTAATAGATCAAATTATTTAGGAAATTGAATGTTTTTCACGTGAGACTGTCTCTATGGTATTTTGAGCCTGTGGAATGCTTTCCCAGCTGTATCGGTTGGTTTGCCTGCACCTCACTCAGGTGTTTCTGGTGGAAGACCTCTTCCTGTCGACTGAAAAACATCAAGAGATTCAGCATTTTCCCAGTGAGCGTTTGGATTCTGTTTTACTTCTTAAACTTACAACTGAAACCATAAAAAACAAAAACTATCTAGAGCAAAGAATCAATAGTTTTTACACGGGTGGCATGGAGAACGTAGGGGAGGAAGATTAGAATTGGCTTTTTTGGCTATAAGCTCTAATAGTTTAAAATTTGGTGCGAGTTAGTGGTGGTGGGACATCGTTGTGATCTTGCATCCCAACGCCGTCTGATTTTGTCGTGGGTAGGAGGGAAGAACTTCTCTGCCTCCCTGCCCTGTCCTTTGGGGAGTGGAATGTGGGGGGATGTTTAATGTTTTCTGTCCCAGAGACTTTTCTTTAGTAGCTTTTACTGAGAAAACCAGTTTTCTGTATTAAACTTGCCATTTGGCAGAGCCAGTTCAGATTTTTTTTGTACCTACTGTTGCATTTATGCCGAGTTCTCTATTTAGGAACCTTCACATCCTGATCTGATTAGTCGCTCTTTGAGGTGTCACAGTTTTGCTGCTCCCCAGCTATCCGTTGGGAATTACCGACTGGTTCCCGAAACCTTCCCCGCGCTCAGCGCCACTGGAACCACGGCAGGGTTAGCACAGGGGATGTCCAGGTTCCTCTAGTTCCCGGTGAGCTTCTGGCCATTCCCAGTGGTTTGGGGAATGGTTTGGCAAGCGCCTGAAAACAGAAAATATTCCAATGAAGTCGTCCAAGAGGGATCATACCTCATCCCTGTGGTTTTATGCAACCAAAATACCCACCGAGAGCAGCGTCAGCCTTGTTTGAATCTTTATCTTCACAAGAGAGGGATAAAAACTCTGAGCAGCTTATATATGTGTGCGATAAGGGTATCTTTGTGAGGGGCCCTTGGATAAAAGCTCTTTTTCACAGGAAACCACAATCTAGTGTAGTCTGTGTTCTCTCTTCCCTGCTTTTCTGTTTTCCCTTTCACCCAGCGTCCTCTTTGTGTTTGCCTTTGGCCCTGGTAAGTTCTCCTTAAAAGCAGAAATGATATTTATTCAGCGTTTGTAGTTAAGTCTGCTTTGTGGCTTTGTTGTGCCACATTATCTTCAAATGCATCGTTGCATCCGCTGTTGTGTGTCTCGTTGGCTTTATATCTTTTTTTTTTTTTAACATGGGGCAGCAGACTGTTAACTTTGCTTCATCTGCATTCAAAACAAAACGAAACCGAGGAGGAAGGAGGAACAGTTCAGCCAAGGTGAGAAGGAGCAGCTGAGGCTCCTACTTTGCTTGTCCCTGCGCATCCATCCTGCAACCAGGATAAATATTTCATAGGATTCCTTCTCTTGAGCCGACAGTATCAGTTGGCTGGGCAATCGGAGCAGGACCTAAATGTTCTGATTTGGGGAAGAAGAGACATCCCCACGTGGTTCCTACAGGGTTTAAGGGTGATGAAGTGTCTCCTTGTTGTCAAGGTGTGCTGATGGGGAAAGGGGGAGGTTTGGTTTTCTTCTTCCCACTTTCCACTTCGGGGGGAGGAGAAGGGAATGGCAGCTTCCACGTGGACCTCTGCTGAGCACCGCTCGCTTGGGGTGCTGGCAGGATGGGACCGAAGAAGTGGATCGTGTCTGGAGAAGCGAGACTGGCTTGTAGATCATGTCTGGAGAAACAAGAATACAAATTACCCAGGTGAACGGACATTTTGAACTTCTGATGAAATTTAATACTCTTATCCTTAGATGTAAAAGATCCTTGGATATAAAAAATGAGAGGAGTACTGCAGCGTTTCCTTTACCAAACAGCATTTTGTCCTTTTAATACAAGTGATTGCGATGACATCTGGGCATATAAATACAAGACTTTATAGTATCTGGATGTCAAGAACAATACTTGAAAAGTTCATAAGGAAACCCTTTATTTTTTTAATGCTTCATCTTCAGTTCAAGAACTTCAGCCTTTTGTAACAAAATTAAACGTAATTAACAAGTCCTTAACCTTTACAAAAAAAGATAATTACTTTTTTCTAAAATCATGAGTGGGTTTATTAGACCTGAAAAAAATACTTCTGCAATAACAAAGACACAAAGAAAATCTAATTTCTTAAGGGAGTTTTCTCACATTTTTTAAAAAAGTTGAGACCAGCAGAGCTTAGCGCTTTGCAAATCTTTCTCCAGCATGTTTCCCACCTTGGAAAGGGGCCTTATTTTTAGGTTTTGTGATAGAAAATTCATTGCTGCTATATCAGTAGAGATACACGTGGGTGTAACGGCATGCTTCTTGACATACCAGCATGACTGTTCTGCTTCTGTTAGTTTTGTGCTATGGCCACTCTTGCAGTGATTTGTTTTATATTTGTGGCTGTTGTTGCGTATAATAAAACAAAGAGAAAAATGCCTGTTGGCCCCTGGACTTCTAGAGAGAGGGAAAATAAGGAAGCTTTCGGAAGCCTTAAATTTTATTCAGCTGAAAAACCTGCTGAAAATACAATTTCAATTTGCAAGTTGACCAAAATAAAATTCACAGGTACCGCGCACATCTGCCAATATTTTGCAATAGTGTTCGTTAAAGAGTGTTAGAGTGCACCACGAAAATGCTGTTAAAATCTTCTTGGAGGGGATTTCTCATATTTATATCAGTAGGAGAGGGGTTTCCAGTTCTCTGTGGGCTGGCTGAACTCATGATGGGGAATTAAGATGACAAAGTTCTTGGAATCCAGGTGTCTTTGAGATGGTAGTTTTGAAGTTGTCTTTCAAATAGCTGAGTCAGGGTCACACAGAAAAAAAAAACCCCAACCAACAATCACACAAAAAAAACGCAAAGTTCAATCGCTGAGTGGCAAATAAGGGCTGTGTTTGATCTCCCTCCCCAACCTGCCTCGAGTTTGGAATTTTTAATTCATGTTACATCCCATAAAGTGCCAAGGGTTTCTAAGGATGAAGAAGAACACGGTAGCTTGCTGCATGTGGAAATGTTCAGAGTAACCGAGGGAGTTGCCTTTGGTTATATCTGATTTAGGTACAGAATCACGGTGTCAAATATTTAACAACATTGATCGTATGTGGCCAGTTTCATGGGAAGCCTGAAATACCAGCAAAACGCGTGTGGATGAGCACATCAACCACTAACCTGCAGCAATACAGGTGCTTTTTAGATAGTATGTAGTAACACTTCTATGAATTTAAGTAACTCAAAACTCTGTTTTACACCCACCAAATCTGTTTGCTTGTAGCTCTAAAACCTTACTGAATCAAATGTTTGAAATCAATGAAAAAGGGACAAGATCAGTCATCCTTCGTAACCGAAATGTCAAACAGGATAAAAAAAGGTTTAGAAGAAATGCAGTAATAGGCAGTTTGTTAACATGAACACTTCAGTCCACCTCTGAACCAAATACCTTGGCTTTTCCAGCACTCAGATTCAAAGCTCCATCTTCACTCTCAAGATTTTATGCTAATGAAGAAACAAATATCAACATGATGTGAATTCCTGCTCCTCAGGTTCCCATTTGAGTCTGAGACTGGGCAAAGGAGAGATTTCGGGCTCTTGTGTTTCGCTTCGTTGAATCTTGTTCTCCTCTTAATTTCTAAATCTCGGAAAAATCTTAAAATTTTGTCATTCTCTTGACTGAAAAACAGATGAACATTTTCTCTGGATTTGAAATTAAAAATCCTCTGCAGGCTGGCTGGGGGTAGATCCCAGGAGAGCTCTGGTACCCTGCGGGGACAGGGGGAGACTAAAAGCACCGCCGCGATTGAGCCCTTTTTGCCCCCCATTTGTCATTTCGGAGCATCCCTGCTGGAAATGGGATTTCCGTATTGGCAGCTCTCTTTACCTGCTGGCGCCGCTAGTTCTTTGGGGTTTGGTTTTTGGGCTTTTTACCCATTTTGATACTTGCCTGGGGAAAAACCGGTGAAAAATCAACCATCATCAAAAGGTGTAGAGGTGAAATGAAATTCAGAATAAGACCTGTAAGTACTAATTTAGGCATTGGGCAAGCACAACACACCAGGATCTGAACCATCTCTCATTCTCCATGCAAATCTGCATTAGAAAGGGGTTTAGAATGAAAACACTCGTCTTCCAGATATTCGGGGAGTGATAAACAGCACTGTGATCGTTTCCATAGGCTCTTCTTTGCTTTAAAGTGTGATGCTGTCAGTGTAACGCGTTGTTTTATGCTGTAGGTCTCCACGGTGGTGAAATTTAGGATTTTGGTGCTCCCTTTGTAGGATTTTGCCTGGGATAGGTCTGGTGGAATACCTATGGGTGTCCTGGCTTTTATGTGTCAGCTTGGCAGCAAATCCTGTGTAGTTTTTTTGTCATGAGGAACTTTCACGACTCCTCTGTTTCTCCAAGACAACTTCCGTAAAGGTGACGATCATCTCCATGTTGTGGAGGGAGGTGGGCAGGGGTTGTCGGTGTAAAGGGTTTCCCCGGCCCTATGATGGGTGGGGGGGTTATTCTGAGTTGTGGTTGTTGAGTTTGGTAAAGGCAGGTGGATAGTAAGACTCCACGGTCAGAAATAAGCCCTTCACGTATCATTATTCTAAATTTGAGCGTGACTCTTAAGTACGCTGACTCAGCAGGACACATCTGAACGTTGCAGACTTTACAGAAGCAGGGAAAAAGAGAGTTAGGGAATACCCAGCACAACTTCTTGTCCGTGCAGGTTAGTGGAATCTTGACTGAAAAGTGACTTTGCCAGAGATGACTTGTAGATCTTGGCTTGGCTTTGAGAGTTTCTAAGATGCCAGACTCAAGCAAAGGGTATTCTATCACATCTTCCGCAAGGAAAAGAAACGGCAGTTAATATAAATAATTGTTGGAGCGGGAGGCGCGTATGTGTGTTTGGGCATGTATGGGGGATGTGTATGTACGCATGGAGCCAGCTGGGATTCTGCCCCGTATTTATTGGATCTTTCCAGATCCTGCTTTAATGGGAAGGTTGACAGCAATGATGTAACTGCTTAATGCACAGGCTACTATTAAAAAAATATAGATTTCAAATGTTCTGAAAGGGAGTCTTATTGCAGCATCTGTAGTTGGTTTTATTAAAAGCAGTTTAAATTCCCCTGCCTGGAGCAGTTTGGAATTAGAGAGACGGGCTGCAGAAATTTACATTTTAATTGAGGCAGAAGACAAAATAGGGCACGGCACAGCATTCACACATTACGAGAAAGAATAAATAAGATATGTATCAGCTGGGAGAAAAGAAATGACTGCCCGTTTTTCACTGCCTCCTGTGCCATATTTTCTAACAGGGCAATGAGCAATGCCAGGCTTGTTTTGTTTTGTTTGCTCCGTATCAAATTGCAGCAACTAAAGCTACCCCTGTTGAGCAAGTTGTTTATTTAAAAGCCGTTGTACGACTGTAAGTACTCTTTCAAAAAACAACGCCAAGTACCCAGCAAAAGGTAAAGGCCCCTCTGTGTGATCGGTCCCACGGATTCGTTTGAAAGCAGGAGGCTAAGAGTAGCTTCACGTGTGGTTGACTGTAAACTTTGAAATCTGGCTTCTATAGGAGAGACATTGAGGTGCT